>PVLA01004946.1:0-160623 GCA_004027455.1 Hydrochoerus hydrochaeris | reverse complement strand
AAAAAAAAATCGTGTGTGTGAACTTGTGTTCATAACCGTTAGTTGAGTCCGTGAGCCCCGGTTGCCTGTGTTCCTGTGAGAAGTGAACCTGGTTGGCTCTTAACTCTTCAGGCGTCGCGTTTTCTTTTGAGAATCTGAGGAAATGTATGTTATTGCCTGTTGCAAGCTAAAGCTTTGCACAGCAATTAGCGATTAGTATCTTTATAGATGGGGACACACCTGATCCTACTCCTCGGGGTTGCTGCAAAAGCCAGATGCCACGTCTCATGAGCACGAAAGTGCTTTACCAACTTGTGAGTTGGATGCTGTCATTCTTCCTAATTACAAATAAAGAAGCCATCCCGGGGGAATAAGTGCAGGGGTCCCCTGAGAGTGGTGTGGAAATCAGGTGCTCTGCCTTCACTTACCCTTTCCCAAGGAGTTTTGCTAGAAAGAAGGCCACTTTGAGCCTAAGGGTCAGCTTGTATCGTGGCCACAATACTGCTCCAGGCTCTCAGGCTCTCAGGCTCTCAGCCCAAGTTGTTTATGAATTAGTAGATCTGACTTACAAGGCAGTGAGTCCAGGCCCTTGCTTCCCCTCATCCACAACACAGTTCTTGTCACTTAGTCCCAGGGGACCTGCTAAGAATATGTTGGGGGTCGAGGGAAGATTTCATCAGTTGCACAAACGTTGTATGGTGTACTTACATAAACCAAATGACATAGTGGCCTGGCACACACATTGGAGAGAGAGAGAGAGAGTGTGTGTGTGTGTGTGTGTTTGTATTGGCCTAGAGCTTCTAGGGCCACAGTGAACAAAACTCATGAAATTAAGTGTAGCACAGGAGAAAATGAAGCATTTGATAGATGTAAACTTGAGACATCTGAGGGGACTGTGATGCTGTCTTATTCTAAACTCTTTTATAAGTAGTAGGAGTACACTAATGATAAAAGTATAGCATAGTAAAAACGCAGATCCGTAGCATAGTCTTTTACTATTCAGTATTATGGGCTGTGTGTAGTTGTAACCACTGTACCTGTGCCTGACAGGCCATGCTGTAGGTTTATGCCAACGTCAGCATAAACATGTGGGCATAACCGCGTGGCCCAATGTCAGTAAATGATAGGAATTTTTCAGCCCCATTATAATCTTACGGGACCATTATTGTGTATGTGGTTTTTTGTTGGTTGAAACTTTGTTATGTGATGCATGTCTCAATGGTCAACAGTTTTTGGCCCATCAGAATTAGTGAGCCAAGTGTGAAGGCCCCAGTTAAAACCACAGGAAAATGAGCAACTCAGTCAAGGTTTAGCAGTCATCTGAGGGCCAGAGCTAGGCCTGCACCCTTGTCTGTCACATCCAGGTAATGGCCTTAGGCATAGTGCTCTTGGTGCAGTTGGGAAGATTGGCAAGAACCACTTGGCTGACTTTTCCTTCCTCAGATGTCTCCAGATGCTGGGAGGGACAGGGGCTGCCTTCTAACTGTTTTTGTTTTTTGTTTGTTTTTTTCATAACTGATACATGAATATATTATACCTAAGAATCCATTAAATCTAGAAGTGTATTTCTTTAACATGATTTTGTATTTTTTCTCCTTTTTGAGACAGTGTCTCCCTATGTAGTTCAGACTGGCCTTGAACTTACTATATAGCCCAAACTGGCCTCAAACTCGCAGTGATCCTCCTGCCTCAGCTTCCCAGGGGCTGGAATTATAAGTGTGCGCCACCATGCCCATGCTGTGTTGTGTTGTATCAGATGAAATTATCAAATTGGACCATCTTTTAACCTATAAAATGGCAAATTCATCCAAGGTAGTCAGCTACTCCCCTCCTCAGGTTTAGCCAAGATTGTCATCTCATAAGGGTCTGTATTATACACATTTTCTGCAACTTGCTTTCTTCATGTTCAAACATGCTTTGGAGGTTTTTCTGGTCAGCCCATTACAACCGTCTCACTATATATAATTGCTGTTCGCTGTTCCAGTGTAAGAATGTGCCACAGTGTGTTTGACTACATCAACTCTTGGTAGACATTTCTTATTTTTCACTGTTATAAGTAATAGAGAGCATGTGTGCATGAACAAGTCTTTCTGGAGGATACAATCTTAGAAATAGATTTGCTATGTAAAAAGTGTGCACATTGCTGGACATGGTGGCTCATGCACTCGGGAAGCTGAGGGAGGAAAATCGCCATGAGTTTGAGGCCAGCCTGGGTTATAAAGCAAGACCTGTGTCAAACAAACTAAGAAAAAGTATGCACATTAAAAGTAGTTAGGTTGTGCCTAATTGTCCTTAAAACAATTATGACAACTTATATTTCTGCTGATAGTAAATTGTCTTTTTCTTTACACTCTCACCAACAGTAGATATTTATTATTTTTTTTTTTTGCCAATATAATGGATGAAAATGCTTCTTTTAAGATGGGCCTCCCTCCAGGCATGGTGACACATGCTTATAATCCCTGGACTCTGGAGGCTGAAGCAGGAGGATTGCCACAAAATCAAGGCCAGCTCAGGCTATGTAGTAAGCCAACCTGAACTATATAGTGAAACCCTGCCTGAAAAAAACACACAAAAAAACAAAAAAATCTACCTCCCAAGTTATTAATATGAGGATAACTTGTTATACATCTTTAGCAAGCTATGGCTATCTACTTTGGGAAAACTGGCTAATTTCTCTGAGCTGTAGTTTTCTTATCTCTAATACAGATAAGAAAATACTGCTTCTCAAGATAATTGCAAAGAATGAAAGAAATAGCTGGTGTGCCCAGCATTGAGGCTGACCTATAATTGGTAGGTAGGAAGTGATAACAGCGTTGTTATTGAGCACTTTTTGTGACAACTTTCTGCCTCCACATTCCTTTAGCTTTATCCTTGTTCTGCTCTCTACAGACATAAGATCAATCTTTTCCCCTCTGCCACCCTCTTTCTTTTCTCGAGGAGGAATAATACCAGGGTCTTTCCGTATGTTTTAGGTGGTGGCATAACTTCAGACCTCCTCCTCCATATCTTGGTCTCACCCCTGTTCCCTTCACCACCAAGCTAAAACCATTAAGGTTTCCAAGTCCTAAATATTGTGCTTAGGGACAAATGCCAACCCCTAGGTCCATGATGACGAACCTTTTAGAGCTTTCAATCACGCAAACAGCCCACCGCAGCACCCATACCATCAGCTGGCCCCCATTGCCCTATGTTTTTGGCTTACAGTTATAGACACGTGCCTGCCAGTAAAAGTGTCATGGCTGCACATCTTCTAATGGCTTGGTTTTTGTTTGCTTATTTATTTGTAACTTTTTTTTTGAGACAGGATCTTGATATGTAGTTTAGGTTGTCCTGGAACTAATGGCAATTCTCCTGCCTCTGCCTCCTGAGTGCTGCAATTATAGGTGTGCACCACCATGCCTGGTTATTTATTTATAACCTTTTTTTTTGGCAGTACTGGGCGTATAGCCCAGGGACTCACACACATTGGACATGTGTTCTACCACCAAGCTACATCTGTAGCCTGTTTAATTATGTACCACATATACATCTAGTTTTGTATTGTATACTATAAAACTTTAAAGAAGTTTTCTATTTCCTGGATTATTTCATATACTTGTATATATATGGTGTTTTTGTTTTTGTTTTTCTGCAGGCTCTAAGCTTTGTAGTACAGGCTGGCCTTGGACTTACTCTGCAGTAGTCTCGCCTTAAACTTGTAGCAATCCTTCTGCCTCAGCCTCCCTAGTATTGGGAGTCCGGCTGTAAATATATGATATAATCTATTCAGTTTGTCATCTCGATTTTTTTTTTTTTGGTCTTTTTGAAACAGGGTCTTACTAGGCAGTTTAGGCTGGCTTTGCACTCTTTGTTGCCCACTGGCCTCAAACTCACAGAAATCCTCCTACCACAGCCTCCCAAGAGCTGGGATTAGAGGTGTGCACCACTAGCATCTCAATATTTATCTGAAACTTTTTTTAATGCTCATGCCTCACAAACTTTTTTTCTATACTAAGGATCGAACCCAGGACCTCACACTTGCCAGGTAAGTGCTGACTCTAAGCCACCTCCCCAGCCCCATGAACATCTCAATCATGGTCTCCTAGTCCTTTGGATAAAGGAATCAGTATCTTTTCCTTGGATATTACCTTATTTAAAATCTTTTCTGCATTTAGTAAACACTCTGTAGTAAACATCTAAAATTTTTCTTTATTTTGATCATTTCTTTAAGGTATGTGCTTACAACTGGACTTAATGGACAGAAGAGACATGGGCACCTTTGAGAGTCTTTTTTGTTGTTGTTGTTGTTGTTGTTACCAGGGATCAGACTCACGACCTTGGGGTTGCCAGACAGGTGCTTGCGCCACTGAGCTGAATCCCTGGCCACCTATGAGTCCCTAACACATGCTGCCACCATATCTGGCTTCAATGCTAGTTCTTTAATACTGGTCATTTTACCCATGGAAGAGAAGTAGATGACTGCACAGATTTTGTTTGTGTCTTGAAACAGGCCCAGGCTGGTTTCAAAGCCCTGGACTCTAGTGATCCTCCTGCCTCAGCCTCCCCTGTAGCTGGGAACACAGGCATGTGACACCATGCCTGGGTTATGACAGCATCTTCATTCACTTTCATGTATATTAGTTGCTATTTTGTGTGTCTTGAATACCACTAACCTGATTCTTCATGAAGAAATGTCTTCTCACATTTCAAGAGCCACCTGACAAATTGTCCAATCTGGCTTTCCCATTGTGCACCCGAGCTTCACAAACACCCTACCGGGAACCTTCTCCTGTAACAGCAGCAGCTGCTTGGAGCACTTCCTGTGTGCCAGGCACTGTGTGCACACTTGACCTATCGTAACTCAGCGCTCCCCACAATGCTAAGTTCTGTGATCATCATGCCAAGTACGCCGGCATGGAGAGGTTGTGTAATCTGCTCAGAGTCGCACAGCACATGGCAGGGCCCCAGCTTGAATTCAGCTCATCTTCAAAGCTCTCGGGTACTTTAGCCTTCTCTTGGATCATGGGCTCCTTGCCCATCTCTATGATCTGAATTTAAGGACCTTACATACAAGGAACCTTTATCTCTCTCTGGGGTCTGATATAAGTGATAAGTCACTATCATGCGGTCAGCTGTGCCAGCCCAGTGCTAATTTCTATCCTCTTTTTTAGAAAGTTCCTGCATTTGTCTTCCAACTCTTACTTTTAAAGACTGTCCTATAATTTTATTTTCCTAGTTTTAGTTCTCTCTTATATCTTGATTTTTCCTTTTTCATAGTACCCTCTTACTTTACTTGGATACAAAATTTCATCCCTTATTGAGGATATTCATCCTTAAAAAGAAAAGTTTCTGCCAGTGTGCTGGCATGTCTGTAATCTCAGCACTTAGGAGACTGAGGCAGGAGGATTTCTGTAAGGTTGAGACCAGCCTGAGCTACAAAGTGAGTTCAAGTCCAGCCTGAACTGCATAGTGAGACCCTGCCTCAAAAAGACCGAAATAAAGTTTCTTCTCACCCCATATTGATTCTGTTTTATTTGGCTGTTTAGAACTGTTACCAACTCCATGGATTCTTGAGCCTAGGTATCAGAAAAATCAGACAGCAGCACAGTGGAGTGGGAACAAGACTTTTTAATTCTTATAATGCAGTATAACGGGGAAAGCAGTCCAGCACAGAAATCCAAGACAAGGCCGCCAGCGCCCATGGCATCTGTGGCAGAGGCAGGGACTTGGCCTCTGAGGTCATCGCAGGTAGTGGTGGAGTTCACTTACTCATGTGCCCTTCTGAATCACGCTGCCTCCTTACCATCTCGGTCTCCACTTAGGGTGTGATTTTGCTTACTTTAGTGACTATGCTACACATGCACTTGTCCTTTGCCACCTGGAATTTGTTCCTTACCATCTGAGAAAGCCCCTAATTGGGTTTTGGAGCAGGACAGATCACTCCTCTCCCTTGACGGGTTGGACTTTAATGATCTGGGGGGTTTTGCCTCTGGCTATGTGGTGTCTGCCTAACTGTGTGGCCTGGGAAGCCTAAGCTGACTCCCCAGCCTGCCAACTGCTGATGCATTATCTTCAGTTCATAGTATTTAAGACTGGTCCCTTTTCAGCTCTTGATTCCCTTGGCAGGCATCCCACACTTAGTATTTAGACGGCCACTCCATTTGGTTTCCTTCTGGCCTCATAACCCCAAGCCTGTTTATTTCAGTATCTCCAGAAACAAACAAAAAAGCCCTCCCAGTTTTCATTTGATGCTCATGACAACTCTTGGAGGTAGTGTACAAATTAGGATTATCTTTAGTTGTGTATGGATGGGAAACTGCCAGCAGTGGTGCCACAAACTTTGAGTCTCACACATATAAGAAGCCTGGAAGTGAATGATGTAAGCCTGGTGGGGACTTTAGGGTCTTCAGAGGCCCAGGCTTCACCATCCTAACCCTCGATGTGCTTCAGAGTGTATGTTAGCTACTTTTCTCTCCTTGTTGGGACAAAATACCCAACACACAAAATTAGGGAAATTATTTAACTCACAGTTTGTGGAGGTTTCAGTCCATAATCAGCTGACTCCAAGGTACGGTGGTGTGGCAGAGGGACAGCAGTTTATGGTGGTTACTAAAAGTAATCAGCAAAAGGGGCAGAAAGAGAGGAGCATGACTCTTCCCCTCCCTTACATTGTATGTAGGCTACATGCCCCAGGGCGGGTACAGCACTTACACCTCCAATCCCAACACTAGACAATGAACCCATCACAAACTCTAGATTCAGCTGGTTTCAAAAGGAACACTCCCCCCCATTACTGCATGAGGATTTGGGAGGACATCCAGACACAAACCATAACAGCATGCCTCATGGCCCATCATCATAGCTGCTGGGGTTCCAGTCATTCAGTCTGCATTCCGGGCCTCCAGTTGGAAGAAGGCTAATTTCATTCTTCAAGCAGCCTTCCCAGATGTCCCAAATGTTTCAACTTACATCTTCTTGATAGTATATAATATGGCTACAGAACCATCTCATTTAAAAAAGAAAAAAATTTATATATATATATATATATATATATATATATATAAAATTAAAGGATTTTAAATATTACTTTGTAATTTTTTTTTTTTTGGTCTTTTTGAGACAGTCTTGCTATGCAGTTCAGGCTGGCCTTGAGCTCATTTTGTAGTCCAAGTTGGTCATGAATTTGCTATGATCCTCCTGCCTCAGCCTCCCGAGCATTGGGATTGCAGGTATGCACCACCGCACCCAGCCTAAAATGGCATATTTTAGAACTTTGCCTCTCTATACTTCTCAAGTTAGTCTGAAAATAGTACACTAATTTTTTTAACTTTCATTTTTTATTAACTTTCATTTTTATTTTATTTAAAGTGATACAGATTCATCCTTCAGGAGCTAAGCAGAGAGCCAGTTGTGGGGCAAAACTGCCTGGGTTTTATTTCCATCTCTACTATAACCTACTAATTTGTTGCCTTGAATGGTGACTAACTTCCCTGCCTCTCAGTTTTATTTTAATTTGTAAAATGGAGGTGATAATAATAGGAATGGAATAGGTTGTTATTGATTGAGTGGAAACTTTGTACTCAATCTAGAGCAGCGCAGAACATTAAGAGAGGAGGCAACTAGATAAGAAAGTTTAATGGGGTGGGCAGAGAGGGAGTCACCACAGAAAGCTGTGTCGGCAATCCCTGCAGAGGAAGGGCAGGTTCTGCCTGATACAGCCTCTGATGGGGGAAGTCTCTGGGATCTGACGTGAGCTGATTTATTTTGTGAGTGCAGGGGGTTGGGTAAACCTTTACATTCCTGAGCCTTGGCAGCCTTTTGGGAGGGAGACGACATAGGGGCTTCTGGGAAGGAGGAGGTGTGCATTATCAGGGCACAGCTTTGAACCGCTGCCGTGACGACTGTGCTGTCTCTCAGGTGGGGGCATCTAACAGCTATAAGGATTCAGTTGGCTGGATATTTATAAAGCACTTAGAACAAAGTCTGTTGCAAAGTAAACCCAGCAGAAGTGCTTGTGAAATTAACTTAATTCATGGTTCCTCAAAGCTTGGAGCCAAAAACTGTCCTTCCCCAGCAACAATATGTTCCTGCCTGTTCCCCTCTAGGTGTCTGAGTACTGTGCTCCTTTTCCTACTTCTTGATTTTTCAGATTTATTCTGTAATTTTGTTTAGATCATTAATCAGCATTACGATATCATCAATACTGTCATCAGCTGAACCATGAGGTCATGATATATACAATGGTCATTTTCTTTCTTACTCTTTCTTTCTCCTTCCTTCCTTCCTTCACCTCTGTCTCTGTCTTTCTCCTTTCTTGCCTCTCTCCCTCCCTTTCCTTTCCTTTTTTTTTTTCCTTTTTGATTTATTTTTTTCCACTAGGGACTTTCTCACTAAGCTACATCCAACAGTCCTTTTTACATTTTTGTTTTGAGACAGGATCTAGCTAAGTGATCCAGGCTAGATTCAAACTTGTAACCCTCCTGGCTCAGCCTCCTAGGAATGCTGGGATTACAGGCATGAGCTACCATTCCCAGCTTATTTTTCCTATAAAACTTTTGTTATCCTTGGAACTCAGTCTATGTAGCTGTCTAAGATCTATTTTACTTTGCTGGTTTCTTTACTCCATTTTTTTGTTTTGTCTTCTTAGTTATCACAGCTCACCTTTAAATTCTCACAGTTGTCTCAGTCTTCACCCTGGGCATGGAGACCCTGTAACTTCCCAGCCCCCTGAGCTGGTTCACTGTGACGGATTTCTCTGCTGTGGGCCTAACCTGGGCATTTCTTCCTCACTCTCCTGATCATACTAGGTTTTAACCTACTTCTCTTTGTGTCCACAGAGAGACAGAGGTCACCAAGAAGCCAAAAGCTTGGCCAAAAAAGGAGCCGCTCCTCCTCCGCACCTTGCCATCCTCCTTGCATGGATGAATCTCATCCAAGAACTGGAGAAACTTCAGAGGGGAAGCTGGCACAGGTTGTTGGATTTCACCTACAACAGAAAGAACAATCAGAAATAGTGCAAGCATTGATACGTGTGGTCCTTCCCCATCCAAGGGACAAATAATATCACAGCTCACTTCCACTCTGGGCAGAAGACAAGATTTAATTGAAGTTAATGCACCTGGTTATTTTTTCATTCACTCCCATACTAATCATGACACTGTGATATATATCATTAAGAAACACAAAAGTAGCCACGGGAGACCACGCTACTTTATTGAGTATGGACGTGCTGGGTGCCTGGCTGAGCCTTTTATGTTTATAGCCACTGTCCCTGCCAGCCACCTCCAGGTGGGTACAGTCACCTCCCTTTTTCCAGGAAGCACTAGGCCTTGCAGAAATGACACTGTTAGCTTAGTGTCACTATGACAAAATACCTGGGAAAATCAGGTTGGGGAGGAAAAGGTTTACTTTGGCTCACGGTTTCAGTCCCTAGACAGCTGGCTCCATGGCTCTTTGGTCCACGGAGAGGCAGAAGCATCATACCAGCACAGGGGATGGCAGAGGACAACTGCTTACCTCACAGCCACCAGGAACCAAGGAGAGAGACCGAGCCAGAGAGGAAGGGACTAGGGAGCAAACGTAGCCCCTGAGATCACAGCCCCATCACCCACTCCTTTAGCAAAGCCCCACTTCCTGTTTCCACCACCACCTAGGAATACCATCAATGCCGCCCAATTAGAGTCTCATTAATGGATCACTCAGTGCTAAGAGAGAGCCCTTATGATCCAGTTCACAACCCCAAGGGCCCATCAGCTGATAACCAAGTTCTCAGCACATGAGTTTTGGGGACCTTTCAATTCCAAGCCATTGCAGATGCAGTGCCTGATGCAATGCCTCACAGTCTGCAGAAGGAAGAAGTGCAAGACAGTAACTGCACGTAGGCTTTGCTAGAAATCTGTGTGGGACTGCAGGGATACTAAAGCAGGTACAGCCTGTAATCTGAGCACTTGGGAGGCTGAGGCAGGAGGATCTCTATGATTTTGAGGCCAGTCCAGGCTGCATGGTGAGTTCAGGGTCAGCCTGAACTGCATAGTGAGATCTGGTTTCAAAAAAACAAAACAAAAACTTGCTCAAGATCTTTGAAACTATCCACACCCACTAGATCAGTTATATATCTGAGAATCTACTTTTTTTTTTTGGTACCGGGGATCAAACTCATGATCTTGTACTCACCAGGCAGGTGCTTACACTGCTGAGCTAAATCCCCAGCCCTTGGGAATCTACCTTAAAGAAAAGTAATTGTAAATAGGAAATAAACTATGCAAAAAGTTGCTTATGTTAATTTGTAATATCTGATAATAAAATAAGTTCATATAGACATTCTATGAAATATTGTGCAGTTGTTAGAAGTCATGGAAGAATGATTATAAGTAAAAAAGGAATAGATTATTATGAACTATCATGTGTATATATAATATAACAATTTTTAATTTTTGTTAATCAGTGCTTTAAAGAAATTGTTTTGGTTTTCTGGTTTGTGTATGAATGATTTTCTTTTCTGTTTTTTTTGTAGGAGTGTAACTGCAGGAAGCTCCTTTAGATTAATACAAACATGCACTTGCAGGCGTGCGCTCTCTCTCTCACACACACACACACCCCACATCATGGAGTAATTAGTATCTTCGGGAATATCTCCCTTGCCTGAGGCAATGAGCACAATTGTTGTAATGTTTATATAAATCAGACACATAAGAAAAAAAGCGCAAAACAAGATGAATGGAACAAGATTACTGAGGGAAAGAAAGGGGCTCAGAGTTGGAGAATGTAAGATTTACTGGCAGCCTTTATTCCCCACACGGGTACTGAGTCCCCGCTGAGTACCCTCTCCTAAGTCAGCGCTTGTTCCCTCCTTAGGGACTACCCACCGCTGGTGGGTCTCAGCCTGAATACTGTGAGGGCCCCAGGAACAGTTATAGCTAAATGACCCCCAAGGGCCACCGCAGGTGGGGTGCTGGGAAGGGTTATGGGGCTGACAACTGACTTGCTTTAGGGTTAGGGTTAGGGCGTGGCCGGAAGGGTTTGCCCCTCCCCAGCTCCTCTCTGGGCTCTCTGCTTCCTGTTTGCCCCCGCCCCCGAGAGCAGCTTTTGCCCACTGCCAAGCCTTTCTGATTCTCAGCCAGAGCAGCTTTTGCCCACTGCCAAGCCTTTCTGATTCTCAGCCAGCACAAAGTAGACTGAAACATGAGCCAAAGTAAACCTCGCCTTCCTTCATGGGTTGGTGTCAGGTATTTTGTCCCAGCAAAGAGGGACATAGTAAAACATGTGCCACCCACCAAAAGGAGATAAGGTGGCCCCATCCTGGGTTCCTACAGCACTCTGTATGATGTATTTCAGGCAGGGTCTCGTTATGCAGTTCAGGCTGGCCTTGAGCTCACGGTGTAGCCCAGACTGGCCTCAAACTTGGCGATCCTCCTGCCTGAGCCTCCCAAGTGCTGGGATCACAGACAGCACCACCATGCCTGCTGTCTTTAGTTTAGCTTTTTTTTTTTTTTTTTTTTTTAAGAGATGGTCTCACTGTGTAATTCAAGATGGCCTGGAGCTTGTAACAATCCTCCTGCCTCAGCCTCCTCAGTGCTCCACTCTATATTTAATTTTGCAATTGAAGGACAGTAAGTGAGACCCTAGGATAAGGATGTACTCAACTCTTTACAAAGAGCAGTCACTAAGAGGCACAAGACCTAGAATAAGCAACAGGGTGTTGTTATTTTCCTTCTTTGGTGGTGGGGATCAAGCCAGGGCCTCAGGCATGCTGGACGTGTGTTCTCCCATTTAGTATTTTATACCCCAGCCCAAGTTTGTCTGTCTGTCTTTCTGTCTTTCTTTCTTTTCTTTCTTTCTTTCTTTCTTTCTTTCTTTCTTTCTTTCTTTCTTTCTTTCTTTCTCTCTTTCTCTCTCTCTTTCTCTCTTTCTCTTTCTCTCTTTCTTTCTCTCTTTCTTCCTTCCTTCCTTCCTTCCTTCCTTCCTTCCTTCCTTCCTTCCTTCCTTCCTTCCTTCCTCTCTTTCTTTCTCCTTCCTTTTTTTCCCTGCCGAGGCAGAGTCTCACTATATAATTTAGGCCAGTCTTGACTGTCTGTGTAGCCCAGGCCAGCCTTGAGCTCAGGGTGGTCTTTCTGTCTTAGTCTCCTGAGTGCTGGGAGGACTCAGGAGACTGGCTCTAAGCTGCTTCTTCTTAAAGGGGTATGATTTGAAATGAGCTAAAGTTGTTGGATGTGGTTCTTTCTAACTTTGTGACGGGGCCATGAAGCAAAGAGGAAACGAGGAAAACATTTTTTCAAATGAGTTTGGCCTGTGCTGTCTGAGAAGTAATGCCTGCCTGCAGGAGACCTGGGGATGGCCCAACAGGTTCTTGCCGGACATTTAGTGGGAAACATTTCACACTGGTGGATGATCTCAGAGGGGAACAAAGCTGGTGAGCCCCGGTGTCCAGGGACCAGAGGAAGAATCAGAGCAAGAGCAGCTTGCTCCGCTGGGCTGCTGAGATCCCATGAGCAGCAGCGAGCGTCCTGCAGAGGGTCCTGGGGGTACAGCACTGGAACAGCAACTGGCACAAAGTAGGAGCTCAATAAAGTAGGAGCAAATGGACCATTGCTTTAGGTAGAATTACTCAGAGCTGCTAGAATGCACTGTGTCATGCAGAAGACTATCCTGGCGTCAGCAGCCCAATCTTATTTTGAGCATGATAAGGAATGATTCACCTGGCAGAGAAAGAAAACATTTTTTTTTTCCTTGAAGGAAGATCGTAAGAGCAGAATCAGGTTAACAGCTAGAAGGCCTTCATTCGAAACCATCCCACGAGCTAGGTGTGGTGGCGAGTGCCTGGAATCCCAGCACACCAGAGGCCGAGGCGGAGGGTCACCGAGAGTTCCAAGCCAGCCTGGACTACGCAGTGACACTCTGCCTAAAAAAGAAAGTAACTACACCATGAAGAATTTAATTTCTTAAAAGAATTTCCCCCTTGGACTATGGAGAAATTTACTTTTGGTAAACAATTTAAAAATCTGGCGCACCCAGAAAGTCATCCTGAAACATACTTAGCCAAAGATTTCACATCTAATCCCTGGATGGAAGATACACTTGTTTGGAAGTAGTAATTTGAAAATATAAACCAGTTTCCTGGAGGCAAATGTGAAAGTTCAGAATTTTAGAGATGTTAATGAGATTCTCGTGGGTTAGAAATACTCTATGTTTGTATTCAAAGTGACTATTGGTGAAGAGAATTTGTCAAATCTAAGAAAAAAAATTAGTCTTGTTATTCCCAATTCAAATATGTAGTTGTCTAGTCAACTTTCCTTTTAGGTGAAAAGCATAAAATCATTGCACAAAATTATGGAATGTTTATGAGAACTTACTAGTCACTATAAATTAAATTAGACTTTGTGATTTAAAGACCTTTGAAAGATTAGCTGATCATAGAAGAAATTCATATATACTGCTAATATTGCCTTTTCAATTGTTTGATATAATTTAATTCATTGTAAATGGGACCATTTGTTTAAAGGAATTTGGTCTGCTGAATTTGAATTGGTAAAAAAAAAAATTGAAGTTTCTTTTAAAAGTAATTTTTAGCTGGGCATGCTAGTGCATGCCTATAATCCCAGCACTTGGGAGGCTGAAGCAAGAGGATCACCATGAGTTTGAGGGGAGCAGGGGCTACATACTGAGTTCAAGGCCAGCCTGAACTAGCGAAATGATGTCTTTAAAAAACATAAAATTTAGGGCTGGGGATTTAGCTCAACAGCATAAGTGACTGCCTTGCAAGCACACAGTCGTGAGTTTGCTCCCCAGTACCAAAATAAATAAATAAAATTCTTAAAATACATTAGCCATAAATGGTGGTACATGCCTGTAATCCCAGCTACCCTAGAGGCTGAGTCAGGAGAGTCACAGGTCTCAGGCAAGCCCAGGTAACCTGGTGAGACCTTTCTAAAAGCAAATTTTACAACGGGAAAAGGGTCCATGGTAGAGTGCTCACCTAGCATGTGTGAGGTCCTGGTTTTTAAAAAAAGTCTCATAAATATTATTTGTGAAGACATAAGGGAAAATAAATTTAAAATATTACTTTTATAAATTGAATTTTTTTTTCTTTTGCTGTACTGGGAATTGAACCCAGAGGAAATTAGCAGAAGGCTATTGCTCACAGAATATCTTAGCACTTAGAATATCTTCCCCATACCCCAGTTTCCCACAGGGTGATATAACAAGGGTCAGTTGTTTACCTGTGCATGCCACAGGGAGTTGTACCACAGAAGAGGAGATCTGGAGTTTAAACAGAACAGCTGGTGTATCTGCTTCTCTCTGGAGGGAAAGAAGGAGGGAGAGGAGGGACTTTTCTTCTTCTCTAATGTAAACAAAACCTCTCTAAAATTGGAGAGGATTTGTTTACATTAGAGAAGCAAAGGAGAAGAAAAGTTTTTATTATTTTTAGAATGAGCAAATAGCTCCATGGAAGATATGTTTCTTTTTTCTTTTCTTCCTCCTCCTTTTTTTTTCTTTCTTTCTTTTTTTTTTTTTTTGCCAGGGTCTGGCTATATAGTTTTGGCTGTCCTTGAACTCACTTTGTACCCAAATTGGCCTCAATTCACAGTGATCCTCCTGCCTCAGCCTCCCCAGTGCTGGGATTACAGGCGTGCACCACCGTGCCTGGCATGTTTCTAAATCTCTCTGCAGAGCAATTCTCTATCTCTAATTCCAAAATACATTTGTTATCCATCATAAAGCCCACAGTGTGTAAAAAGGAGAAACTATTTACACAGAATTAATTATCATTCAACAGGGAAAAAAAAGACTAGGATTATACCTTTATGGGTTATTTAATTCCTAGCACCCAACATAGTGCCTGACATAGTAGGGAATTAATACAGGCTTTCTGAATGAATTAAATATGTTTAAGGGGAGATTCACCCAGTGAAATGCTTTGTGGGTTGAGCCTTCCTCCTTTAATTTGCTACCAAAGCATTTCTCAAATTTGAGCTCTTGAAACTCCCAAGAATATACATCCGTAGGCAGCGGTGTGAAGAGTCTCGAGCCTGTCTCTGGTTATAAAGTGGCTGTCCACAGAGGGGCAGCACGGTCTAATGGTTTAAAATGCAGGTCTTGCTAGTAATCACACTGCTTATATTATTTCTTAGAATATAAAAAGGAACAAAGTTTCAGAATTTGATAGGGAAAGTGTGGACCTCCTGAAAGATTTTCTTAAATTGGGGAAGTTACATTATCTGGTTACTAGTTGGCATCAAAGCTTTTGCTTTCTGTCTCAACATCTTGGATAGAAAATATAATTTGCCAAGCAAGACAAAAAGAAAAGGGGGGGCAGGGGGCGCCAGGGATATAGCTCAGCCATGCAGTGCCTGCCTGGCAAGTGTGAGGTCCTGAGTTCAATTCCTGATCCCCCCCAAAATAAATTAATTAAATTTTAAAATATATGTATATGTTCTATTTAAAAGACATATGTATATGTCTTTTATGGCTGCTAAAATTTGTTCAAAAGATTTTTCTTATAACTCAGATTTTTATTTTGAAATAATAAATTGCCCTATGTTTTCTTCTAGTGCTTTTATTATTACATTCTTCACATTTCATTTTTGACCCCTCTGAAATTTATTTTGGTATAAGGTGTGAAGAATGATCTGTTTTATTTTTCTCCCAGATGGCTACCTAGTCATGAGAAATGCCACCTTCATCGAATTTTTAGAATTTTTGCATGCTTATAAAAGACAGTATTTTTTCCTCTGCTGGCAAGATCTTCATATGCACTTTTTAACTCTCCGAGGGTTTGTTGTTAAAGTTGTATCTATCCCTCAATACGACATCCCAACAAGACTCTCTTCACTTCATGAATTTGTCATTACTGTACCAAGCTCGTTTCAGTTTCTTTAAGTGTACTGCACACAGCCTTCAAATATTATGAACATTTCTCTCTCTCCCAGCTGTCACTACACCAAGCTACATATGCTAGATTTCCCTAAATCGTCTCGCTGTGCGCTTTGCCGCTCTGCACACTGTTGACGTCTTCATCTAACAGGTTGCTCAAAAGTTACTATAATTATTTCAGGTGAGGACTCCGAGGGAAAGCCTAGTGTCCCTATGCTATTTCTCCCAAAATGGGCATTACCTTCTGTTTAACAAGAAGGACAGGCTGTGTTTCTGGAAAATAACAGATTTTGGAGAGCTATGGCAGTTATTATTTGTTGACCCTTTAAATAATCTACCTGCGGGGGGCGGGGGAGCCCTACAAGATGCCAGCTTCCATTGTGGGAAGGTTTTGCTATTTATTCCACCAAAATGATTCAGAAGGAAAAGGCTCACCTTGTACTAGGCCTTGAACCCGAAGAACTGTTTGCAAGGATGTTCAGCCAAGACGTGTGGCAACCTCCACCTCAACAGACGCTCTTTGAAAACATTTCCTGGCTCTCAGCAGCAGTCCTCACTGAAGGCAGGAGGAGGCCGTCAGAGATGGCTTTACCGGCAAAGGCAGGCCTAAAATTCCTATTTAAAAGCAGAACCAGCAAGGCTCAGTGGCGCACACCTGTAATCCCAGCACTTGGAAGGCTGAGGCAGGAGGATCGCTGTGAGTTCGAAGCCAGCCTGGGCTACAAAGTGAGTTCAAGGCCAGCTGAACTACATAGTGAAACCCTGTCTCAAAAAGACATAATAAAATTTTTTAAAAAAAGATAAAAGCAGAACCAAAATATGTTTGGCTTTTTTTGTCTAAAACCTCAAGTGGGACCCAAAAAAATTACTCTCCCTCTAGAATGGGCCTTTGGTGTCTCAATCACAGACAAGAGGTGGCAAACAAGAAGAAAGTCGCCGAGAACAGAGGGAAAGCAAGAACACTGAGGTAGGAAATCAGATACTGAAAGTTTGGAGTGGGGTCAAAAAAAAAAAAAACTGCCCTGGACAGGGGTAGAAGGACCCCATATTTGACCTTTTAACCTGGGTTAGGGTATCTATCTGCACGGTCACCTCTAGCCCGGGTCAGCCGCCTCTGCTCAGCACCTCCGAGCTCCGTCTCCGAATCCTCTGCCTGACATCAGCCCTGGGGGCGCCCCAACAAGCTCTCCCTGCCAGACGCGTTTCCCCAGCATCCTTCTCCCGCCCCTTCCGGGTTGCTCCCCTTGGTCCTCGCCCCGCCCGCTCGGTTTCCAGAACACGCCCCTCACCTCCGCCCCTGCCACGCCCCACACAGCCCACACGCCATACTCGCCCCGCCCCTCAGGCCTCGCCCCGCCCACTTGCGGCGAGCGCTGCCGCGTCCCTGCTCTTTGGCGCCAAATCCTCAGCTCCGCGACGCGTGGGGAGCCGGCCTCGGCGTTCGCGTCAGTGTTAGAATCCTGAGGCCTGGAAAGCCCCGGCGGGGGTTGGGCTGTGTGGGGGAAGGGACGTAAATTGCTCACCGTGAAAACCTCGGGGAAAGTGTGAGTTGCGGGGTGGGGCGGAGAGGCTGGCAAAA
The DNA here is from genome assembly GCA_004027455.1 of Hydrochoerus hydrochaeris. Lineage (NCBI taxonomy): Eukaryota > Metazoa > Chordata > Mammalia > Rodentia > Hydrochaeridae > Hydrochoerus > Hydrochoerus hydrochaeris. The sequence continues at coordinate 143,213 of PVLA01004946.1, read as the reverse complement.
AGGGAGGGCAGGTGAGGAACCCGAGGTGAGAGAGGTGTGGGTGGAGGCCGTGCGCTCCGCCGTGTCCCTGGTCGCCAGCCGGGGCAGAGGCCTTCGTGCGTCCCGCCCTACCCCCGCCCCCGCGCGGGACGGACCCTCGAGGTCCTGAGGGGTTTCCAGCCTCGTGTTCAACCAACCTGGACGTCCGCGTTGGGGCGTTTCGGCGTCAGCCGCGTGGCTGTCCGAGGGGCGGTGGCGCGGAAGGCTCGCGGTCTCCCCGCTGCCTTAATACCCAGCTGGGCCGCTGGGCCGCGCTTAGCCCCGGGCTTTGATATTGAAGGAGGACGGAGAGCCGGCGCGGTGGGGCACACTTGTAATCCCCAGCGCTCAGGAGGCTGAGGCAGGAAGGTCTTCGTAAGTTCCAGACCAGCCTGGGCTACAAAGTGAGTTTAAGGCCAGCCTGAACTGCACGGTGAGACCCTGGCTCAAGTGGAAGAAACCAAGAAGAAGGATTGTAATGAACATGTTTTCCTGAGAGTCAGTCCTGAGATTTAAAAAGCATTTTTTCTCTATAATGTTAAAGACTACCCACCAGCCCTTGTCTTACACTGTTGGGTATGCTCCATATTTTTACAAAAGCACGAAGCTAGTAAATATGGGTAACAAAGTCTAAATACTATTTCATTGGTTTTGATTTGATTTGATTTGATTTTTGAGACAAGGTCTCATCTTGTAGTTCAAACTGGCCTTGAACTCACTATGTAGCCCAGGCTGACTTCCAACTCATAGCAGTCCTCCTGCCTCAGCCTCTGCAGCACTGGGATTACAGGCGTGTTCTACCATGCCTGGGACATCATTTATGAAACAAAGATATTGACATGTCTCATTCACTCATTCACAATCAGCAAGTAGGAAAGCATTTGTCATATATAAGAAAAAACCTTGACGGTGGACTAAGTTTGAGGTGCTATGTGGGACACAAGAAGAATAACAGTGTCAGGATTCTTAAGGTGTTGTTAAACACAAACATAATAGCAATAATTAATAGCAATATGTAATTCTAAATAATATTACAAGGAAACAAGATATTTTCATAGTCATGATTAACTGCAGCAGAAAATCAGAAGATGTTAAAAATGAGGAAAGAGAAGCTAAATAAACTTCCCTCCCTCCCACTACACACACACACACACACACACACACATACACACACGTTACAAAAGCACGAGAAGGAAGATAGATCAGCTCACTTTTTGTAAGTAGTGTTCCTCTACTGTCCTTTTGGTCTTTGGTGACTTGGAAATGAACTCAGAGGCAAAGAAATTTTACTGTACAAAGGATGACTGTTTCTTAAATATTTCTCATTTTCCCAGAATTGGTTATTTTTCTGCTGTTCCCCTTCAGTATGAAGGAGGATCAAATGGTCCAGGAGGAACCAGGATTCCAAGATGAAGAGGTAAGACTAGAATGCTGAAAGATATGTAGACATTCAGTCATTCCATAAAAATCAAGTTTCTTGTCTGCCAACTCTTATTTTTAGAACTGAATGTAGAAATAAGGCATAATTTACAAATATGAAACAATTTCTTTGGCAAGGGATGCTAAGATTAGCTATGTAGCAACTGTTTTAAAAGATTTTTTTGGAGGACTTCATGAATGCTAGGCAAACACTCCATCACTGAGCTACCCCAGAGCCTGGTAGGAAAGTATTTTAATAGCATAACCAGCATGGCCATTCTGGTACCTGTGTATACTAGTGCTGAGAAACAACCTGGTGCTAGAATAGAATCAAAATTTGGAGGATAGGGATATTGAGAAAACATTTTAAATAGGTCAGGTGGTGTTCTACTGTTTTGGATAAAGATTTAAAAGATTTAAGGAACCCAAGGCAAACCTTTTAATGTTGGTGCTTATAAATATTTAACCATGTAAATAGAACATTCTTCCCACCTCAGTCTGCCTGGAAAAGTAGAGTTTGAGGCATGACTTGTTAGTCTTGAATTAACTCTTTAAAAATTATGAAATGTTTGAATGCAAAAACCCAAAACTCCCATTTTTTTTGGTTTCGTTTCCCTTAGGAATCTCTGTTCCAAGACATTGACCTATTACAGAAGCATGGAATTGTAAGTAGTTTTTCAATATGTTTTAAATTGTTCAATTCGCAAGTTTCTCAGTATTAGTCTTACTTAAACCTGGATAATTCTTTGTTTTGGGACCTATCCTGTGCATTATAGGGTGCTTAACAGTATTCTTGTGTTCCAGAAAAATCTTGTCCCATTGTGTGAGAATTGGCTCCTCTGGGGCCTGAGACTAAAGAAAAGAGGCAGATCCATCCAGGATTTCACAGAGCGTGAACTATTGGGGAACTTACTGATGGAAATCGGGTCCCAAGTGGCAGCAAGACCAAGTGGATCCCTCAATTTGGGTCAGAGGGAGGGTCATGTATATTAGGACCAAAGAGACTTCAAGCCAGAATATACCTGCTGATTTATTTATTTAGTTAGAGACAGGATCTTGCTATGTAGTTCAGGCTGGTCTTGAACTCATACGTAGTCCATGCTGGCCTCAAACTTGTGGTTATCCTTCTGCCTCAGCCTCCCACATGCTGGATTATAGGCATGCGCTACTACACCTGGCTGTGCTTGATTTATCTTAACAAAACACCAAAGAGCCAGGCACATTCTCAACTCCCCTGGTACAGCTCCACATAACACTCTAATGGTTTGATCTACTTACCGTATCCTAGTACACTGTGTGGGAAATAATTAATATTACTTTGGGGAAGTCATGATGGTTATGACTTGAGATGGTGGCAGTCGTGTCCAGCTGTACCCATGCAACTGGATTCTATTCATTTATTACCTGCTAGTAGCGCCTTTCCAGTTGAGACAATCAAAAATGTTTCCAGACACTATCAAATGTACCTGGGGTCAAACTTGTCCCTGATAAAAACCACTGATCCAACTGGAGTTGTTCAGTGTGACCTATGAACTCATTCCCCATCTTCTCAATCTATCTAGATCTACTGTCTTCATTAACATTCCTGTTTATTGGTAACTGGAGTGGAGAAAGGCAGAAAGTCAGACTTAAGTGACAAGCTAAAGGGTTTTCAGTTGCAACCATTGATAGTAAGACTCCTCTGACCTCTTCTGAAGCCCTTGTAATTACACTTCCTACTGATTTCAGAAAATAGAAGCAAGAGAAAATCCCAGTCTCTTGGTGATGCAGTTTTTTGCATCTTCCAGGAGCAGAAGAAGAAAAAAATCTTAAAATTTTAGAACATGCTGGTAAAGAAGTTCTGTAGAAGGAAGGAGCTGAACTGAGGGGGTGAATGTGTGATCAGTGTGTTAGCTTCTCCACCAGCCGACTTTGCTGTTGCATTCCTTGTTACGCTGCCATGGTCTCACTAACGTTCTTGGGAAATCAGGGCACATCCAGAACATTTGGCAGCCTGCTGGGTATGTTCTACTCAGATATTTCAAGAACATTTGGCTTCGTGGTGGGTGGGTTCCACCTGGCTGCCTGTATAAAATTGGCATCACGATGGATGGAGATGGACATGAAAGCACATGACTTAATATAGGCGCATTTCAGGATGAAATTTTATCAGCCTGCCGTGCCCATTCTTTCACTTCCAGAACGTGGCTGACATTAAGAAACTGAAGTCAGTAGGAATCTGTACCGTGAAAGGGATACAAATGACAACAAGAAGAGCCCTATGCAACGTCAAAGGGCTCTCAGAAGCCAAAGTGGACAAGATTAAAGAGGCCGCCAACAAACTTATTGTAAGCCAAATCTATTCTTTGCTGTTTTAGCTTAAAAGGATGAGTCTCTGTAGGTTTTCTCATTCTGAACATTAGAAACTACTGTGGGGATTCTGTTCCTATAGATCACAATATATTTACTCTCCATGGTAACTTTTTATTACTTCACTTTCAAAGTAACCACAACCAGTTTGTGGAAGATTGAGGTAGGGGATAAAAGACCTGTAAGACTAAAGTACTTACTTTTACCAAAACTTTTATATTATTTCATCTGGCTTTCTGTGTCTCTGCCTTTTGTTTTGTTTGTTTTTTGCCTTCCTCCTCCTTGCTTTTGTCTTATGGCCTCAGATATACCAATGACTGCTGTGAAGTACTTGGTATCAAAGAAGTTGCTCTCTCCTGGAAGAAGCTAATTGATGAGTGAACATCGAGTTAGAAACAGACTACTAGGGTTGGGTCCACATGTGTGCAGTTGAGATAGACAACCTCAGATTTGTTCACTGAAGCACTGAGCTAAAGTCACCCCTAGCTGGACCCACAGACTGAGCAGCCTGTGCACCTGGCAGACTGCTAGGCAGGAGCATAAATGCTTTAGACCCCAGCTTTTAGGGGTCCTAGAGGTGCCAGTTCTAGAAACAGCAGTGTACACAAAGTGTCACCAAGTCCCTATCTGTGGATCAGGCATCTTCTCCATTTGTATGCGTAGATTTCATTCCCAATGAGTCTGGAAGTTTTCTTGACCATTGGTTTCCTTCTTTAGAAGTGGTTGGAGAGTGATGCAAGCGGCAGTGTGGTCCTGAACTTGGAGAGGAACCAGCTGAACTACTCTGAACCCAGCCTAGTCGCTTTAGCTTCTGGGTCAGTGTATTCATAGGTCAAGTCTGCAACTGCCAGGCTGATCAAGGAGGCCCTGGGGCAGTAGTCAGGACTTGCAGATTACTTTGATGTATCTCCTGGGCAATAACCTTTTCTTTGGAAAGCAAATCTTTAAGAAAGATCCCTCCTTTTTGCAAGCACCCTTTACTGCACTCAAGAGTCTTACCTTTTCTTAGCTGTTGTCAGGCCTGGGCTTGCCCTTTCCTCCCCCAAGTTCCACAAAATTTGAGAACCACTGTCATAGCATGAAACCACACAGAGGAAACCATATGCAGTACATCAGGGTCCATTTGAGCCAATTCCATCATTTCATCAGCAAATAAATAAGACATCAGTCATGTGAAAATTTGTCATGAATAATGAAAACTGGAATATCTATGCTCCTTAAAATTTCTAGAGCTGGAAAATGGTGGTGTTAAATAGTATCACTGCACCATAAACGATATATTTCATTGAATGTTCATGGCTACCATATAAAAGAAACACTGTCATTATCCTCTTTTGACCCAAAAGGGGAAGCTGAAGTACAGCAAGAATTAAGTAGTTTATTCCACCTCATATAACTAACAAGTACTAGAGGTACAGTGTAAATGTAAGCGGACTCCATAGTCCCTGTTTTTTGTTTGTTTCCCTTTTTTTTTTTTGGTACCAGGAATCAAACTCACGATCATGCACTTGCAGGCAGGTACTGTGCCACTGAGCTATGTCCCCAGCCCCGAAGTCTCTATTTTTTATACTAAATAACAACTTTGATAAAGGAGAATAGAGCTTTTGGCATTTGAATTCCAGTTACCATCTTCTCCCCTTTTTGATGTGCTTTATCTTTCCCCAGGAACCAGGATTCTTGACTGCATTTGAATACAGTGAAAAGAGGAAAATGGTTTTTCATATCACCACCGGGAGCCAGGAATTTGAGTGCGTACTTCACATTTTCTTTTATAACCACTCAGCACAATTTTGGAATGCCATATTTTCCTTTATCTGGTTGTTATTTCTACTATAATTGGTAGAAATAGCTTCTTCTTTAGAAGTAGTTTATGATTTTTCCCCCAAATGCAAATTGAAGCAGATTCCATACTGCTGGCAGAAACAGGATCAAATTTCTTCCAAGAAATTCTGACTGAAACACATGTGGTTTCTGGACCAGCCTGCATTAATCTAGAAAACCTTTTTTTTTTTTTGAGGCAGGGTCTTGCCATGTAGTTCAGGGTGGCCTTAACTTACTATGTAGCCTAGGCTGGCCTCCAACTCACGGTAATCCTCCTGCCTTACCTCCTGAGTACTGGGATTACAGGCATGTGCCACCATGCTTGACTCTACAAACTATTTTTAAAAATCAGTTTAGCTTTTCATTTCCTTCCCTTCTCCAGTGATGAAGAAAATTTTATCTTGCCTTTTGGCTTTACTTAAAAATCAGCTGTTAGACTGAATATTTGAGAAAAAATCCAGTATTGGTTTCATTCTTCAGCAGGGACAAATTTTATTTATTTATTCTCTTATGATTCCTGAAACACATTATCTTCTTCCCCATGCCAACTGAGCAGAATGCATTTTTCCCCGTCTAGACAGGATTAGTCTCTAAGTTAGAATGATGACCGAGAAGTATTATGACAAGAGCAGTCTTTTCTAAAAATATTCCTGAAAGCTGGGGATTTAGCTCAGCAGTATAAGCACCTGCCTGGCAAGTACAAGGTTGTGAGTTTGATCCCTAGTACAAAAAAAAAAAAAATCCTGAAGAAGTGCCTCCATTTGGAATTCTTTTGGACAGGTCAGACTTCATAGGTCCAAAATGAAGCTTCTGTTCTTTCCCCCAAGTCTGCTCTCCTTGAGGTCCCTCATGTCAGAACTTTTTCCTTAGACATAAAACTCCAAAATCATCCTTAGCATCTTCCTTCCACACATACACACTTTTATTCTAATCCATTAACAAATCCTACATGCTCTACCTTCAAACTATATTTAGTCAAAATGAGCCACTCAGTTTTCTTAGGAAATAAATTATAATGCCAGAATCTTGGGAGATGGGGGGTTAGAGTCAGGGTGAAGATCTATAGATTAAAAGATCTAAAAGATATCAATTATGCATGAGGCCCTAGGTCTAAGCCCTAGTTTAAAAAAAAAAAGAAGAAAAGAAAAAGAAGAGGAAAGAAAAGAAAAAAAGTATAACCTAATTACAGTGTAGATTTTGTATGGATCCCAATTCAGAAACACTGTTGAGAGGAGGGGAAAAAAGCCTGCATGGTGGCTAATACCTGTAGATCTAACCATTTGGGAGGCTTATGTAGGAGAAGAGAGAAGATAATTGAAAACTTAGACATTTACTAGTTGATATTAAATAATTACTAATTTTTAGGTGTAAGAGTAGTGATATGTTGATGCTAAAAATGAGAGTCCTCATCTTTTAGAGATGAACTATTTAGTAATACATATGTTGTCATATACTTAATATGGAAAAGGAGAGAAGTGGTTGGAGATTAATATAAAAAAAGATTGATCCTGTGTTGATAGTTGATAATTGTTTAAGCTAAAGGGTGATATGATGAATCATTGTACTCTTTGTCTGCTTTTATGTTTGATATTTTCATGATAAATTTATATATAATACAAAATATCTATTTTATATATAGAGTGTTTTTTTTTGTTTTTGTTTTTGTTTTTTTTTTTTGAGGCAGAGTCTTGCTGCATAGCTCAGGCCATCTTCAAATTCACCATCCCCTGCTTCAGCCTTCCCACTGCTGGGATTGCAGGCATATGTTACCACATTTGGAAATGTATACTCTTCTTGTGTGGACATGTGTGCATATACAGAGTGTGGGACTATCCATTCAATCATGCTTACCATCTCTGCTATTACCTCCTCACTGGTTCTAAACCACCAACTGTTTATATGTCTTCTGGGCTTCTGTAACTTCTAACTAACCTCTTTCCTCCAAGACCTGGTGCCACTATTTATGCTTTATGCATGAGCCAAATGATCATTTTATTTTATTTTATTTTATTGATACTGGGGATCAAACTCATGACCTTGTGCTTGCCAGGCAGATGCTTATGCCACTGAGCTAAATCCCCAGCCCCTCAGTGATCCTTTTAAACACAGGTTAGAATATGACACTCCTTTGCTCAAAATACCCTAACTCCCCAAGTCATTCACAGCAAAAATCAAAGTCTTCTCCAATCTCTAAGCTGATCTTTTATTCTCTGAACCTTTCCTGTGTACCTGCTACACAGGCCTCTTTGCCACTTAGAGACATTCTTGCCCTGCATCAGCACCTTTTCAGTTGGTGTTCCTTCTGCCTGGAGCACTCTGTCCTTGCATAGCTCTGTGTCTTCTTGTCATCTCTTATAGGCCTTTGCTAAAATGTCCACTTCTCAAGGAAGCTTTCTCTGGTCACTTCATTTGAAAATGTAAACTCCCCATCTTCAAACTCTAGAGGCTTTGTCACCTTTTCCAATCTTATTTTAAGTCATAGAATTTAATAGCATCTGACACACATTGTGTGTGTGTGTGTGTGTGTGTGTGTGTGTGTGTGTGTGTGTGTGTTGCTGTGGATTGAACCTAGGGTTTTGTCCCTAGCCAAGTACCCTACCACTGAGATACACACCCAGCCCTTTATTTATTTATGTTTATTTTTGGATCTTCTATTAAATGTAAGCTCCTTGAGGTGAAGGATTTCTATTTATTTTGTCCTTTGTTTTATCCCAAAGAGATAAAGTGCTGCTCAGTCAATAAATATTTGTCAAACAGCTAACTGAATAAACACACAATGAATACACTAGGTTTGGGATAGATAGTATACTATATGTTTTTGGAGAATCACATTACACATTGGCCTAGAAAGGCTCTGTAAAATCCTGCAGTAAGAAAAAACATCAGTTGAACCCGGTATTGCCCCAAACTTTTAAAATCACAGAACTTTTTTTTGTTTTGTTTTTTGCCATGGAAAATCCTGCCTCAAAACAAATTGATCAAAATCAAGCTGATCAACGAAATATTTGATTCCAACATTTGACATTTTCCAGTTGTTCTAACTTATGGTAGTTTTAAGAAGCTTAACACTAGAAAAATTATTATAGTCATTGTGAGTTTTCTGGTGTCCTTGATGTTTGCTTTAGGACACAAAAAAATTGCTAAGGAGCTAGATTTTTACAAATTAATAACTGAGTCATTAAAATATTTGTTTTTCCTTAGGCTTTAAGTGCATTTATAAATGTAATAAATTTTAAAAGGGCTTTTATAATATAGTTAACTAAATTCCCTTAAGCATTTTAAATTAAACATTTAGTGTATAATATATTTTATCAACCTAAAAAGAAACTCTTGAATTTCTGTCTGGGTTTGGGTACTCCAGAATAAATGAATTTATTTGGGAACAGCAAAGAATTACAATTTGGGGTATACTCATTATGGCCACTGATATCCAGGGATCTGGGGATAAAGAGAAATTTTTTTAAGATAAAAAGAAGTCTTTGGAGACTGTGTTGAAAGCAGAGATTACAGGGGTCTTTTTCAGGAATTGTGTGCACTTATTGGCTGATACAGCCATTGCTAGGTGTGTATCCTCGTATAAACATCTTATCTGGAATACTGCGACTTATGAACGTCTTGTAGTAAGTCATATTATTTACTGTTTTATATGTAGGATCTTTTGATAGACTTGTTTTGGCATGTATATGTGGCTTTTTTTAATGGACTCCCCTGACTCTATTATGTAAGAATTTGACATAACTGACTCCATTTTGACACTGGAAGCTTTCATAATTTCCTTTAAGAATTTTATTTGTCTAATTTTTTAGTTTTTTATTTTTGTTTTGTTTTGTTTTTGAGACAGGTTCTCACTATGTAATTCAGGCTGACCTTGAATTAGGCAGCCCAGGTTGGCCTCAAACTTGTTGCAATCTTCCTGCCTCAGCTTTCCAAGTACTGGTATTACAAGCATGTGCCATGTTTGTCTAATTATTAACAAATAAACTTGCATAGTTATCTAAGTATTTTCTGCAAATCTACTAAACTTAAAAGTATACTGCGACTTAGATATTCATAAGTGTTCAGATATTGTTGATAAACTTAGTTATCAATATAAAAATGACAGATCTTGCTGGGTAAGGTGGTGCATATAAGTAGCTTATAACCCCAGCTACTTGAGAGATGCCCCTGGGTTTGAAATATATACATATATATCTATATATATGTATATATTTCATATAAGCATAATTTAATCATCCAGAGGTTATTTTGTTATGATAAAGAATTTGTCTTAATTACATTCCTTGTTGCTGAGACAAAATATCCAACATCCACAAATTAAGGGAGGAAAGGTTTATTTAGTTCACAGTTTGTAGAGGTTTCAGTCCATAATTGGCTGGCTCCAAGGCAGGGTGGCTTGGCAGTCATCACAGAGGAGAAACAATTCATGGCAGGCAATAGGTAGCAAAATAAGCAAGGGACAATCACAGCTCTTTCTATTCCTTGTATGTTATCCAGGGTACTTAGAGTAGATAACACTCACACCCATAATCAGTCACACACTCCAGATTCAGCCACCTCTGTAAAAACCCCACTTATGACTGCATGAGGCTTTGTGGGAACATCTAGGTACAAGTCATAACAGAGGCCAAGTACTCTTACACTTTAAACAATCTCAAATGTCAAATATGCACAGACTATTGCCAAATCTACTGTGATATTATAATATGGATTTGATTTGTATCACCATTTTTAATCTCCCTAGATTTGAAAATATTACATCTATATCTAATTCTAAATTTTCCAGAGTCATACAAAGGAGACTGTATTTTCCCAACTACTTTGGGGTGCCCTTGCAGACAAATTTGAGGATTACTTTTTCCGCTTGTTGACATTACATATCACCTATGAATTTTGTTTGGTATTTCCCAGAGCTATTGACTTTTGGGGTGAATTTTCTCAAAATGAGGAGGGACAAATAAAACTCACTAACAGTTGCTTGGCCTATTCCTGTCTCTAAGGCTGTGATCTCTCAGCCCATGTCTTTTAGATTCTGCAGGTCAGTGTCAAGATTTTCTTTCTTCATTGTAGTCTGCAGGCTTCATTAAATTTGTGGGTAACTTCCAGTTTTTCTTCAGTTTACATTTAAATGGCTCTCTTAAACTATGTAAGTGTATATCTATTGGATCATATCTCTATCTGTGTTAGGCTGTGTCCAATCTGTACGCACATCCCAAAAGACATGCTAATAGAAATTACTAAAGTTTTAAAAGTGCTCCTACCATCTCTTAAGTTAACATAATTTTTATTACATTTAATGAGAGAAAGAGATCATAACTTAAATTTAGTTCTTTTTATATCAAGAATATTAAATGCACTGAAACATTGGGATAGCAATTAAATGTATGCTGTCAAAACCTAGCAGTTATTCTTCTAACTGCTAACATTACCTGTAACATCTTTGAACATTTCAGTTCTGACATGTTATCCATAAAATTTGATATATGTGAGGTAAATCAAATATGGTGACAATTACTGGATTCTTCTGACTTTCATTTTCATATGTCTCAGAATATTAAAAATTGAATATTCTGTTGACTTAGAAACATTATTTTTGTCAGGGGTTTAGCTCAATGGCACAAGCGCTTGCCTGGCAAGTGCAAGATCATGAGTTGGATCCCTGGTACAAAAAAAAAAAAAAAGAAACAAAGAAACAAAGAAACAAAGAAACAAAGAAAGAAAGAAAGAAAGAAAGAAAGAAAGAAAGAAAGAAAGAAAGAAAGAAGAAAGAAAGAAAGGTTATTCTTGCACAATTTGAAATACCTAATTAATAACTAAGACTACTGGTCTGAGGGTATAGCTTAGTGTTAGAGCACTTCCCCAGAATTTATTTACAAGTCTCTGGTGCAACCCCTAGCACTGCAAAACAACAAAAACTTCAAGACCATGTATTTTAATTCCAATTCTGTTCAAAAGAATAGTGGAAAGAAGGTCTTATTAAAACCTTTGTCATTGATACCCAGAAGTAAAAAGAACAGGGTTTCTTAATTGCTTTATTTATCTATCATATGCAGTAGAACTTGTGATCCTAACAGAGTGAGTGTCAAAAATTCCTGTTCATGTTACAGAAATAGATTGATAAACAGATGAAAAAAGATAAATAAATGATAGGTTACTAATTTTATGAATGTTTCTCCTTTCTAGATGTCTATTTCTATCCCTGTTACTAATGCTTTCTTTCTATTTCCAGTAAGTTGCTAGGAGGTGGAATTGAAAGCATGGCAATTACAGAAGCTTTTGGAGGTAGGTACAACCTTAATATTTTGTTTTTGAAATTTTATACACACATTTAGTTGAATAATTAATAAATAAGTTTCTATTTTGGAAGTTAGGATGAAATCTCAATTATATGATGCAGGACCATTCTGAGATGCAATGAAAATAAGTAGTAATTACAGATGGATCATAATGATACTTTATCTTCGTATCTGTGATTACAATAGAAAGGAATAAAGGGTTTTTTCTTATTTTTCCAAAAGGTAACTGAATAACAAGGCTGATCCTATGTCTAAGCAATGCAAATTCCATGGACACATAGATGAGGTTCTCTTTATTAATTCTGTCTTCTATATTTCTAGACAATTCATGTATAGCTATCTTATGTACCACATCTAACAATTTTGTATTTGAAGTCCTTGGGGAACTAAATGTTTTGTTGTTTCTGTTGATTTGGGGAATTAACTCTGAATTTGGTCTTTGTGTGTGGGTGGTGTTGGGGATCAAACCTAGGGCCTCACACATGATAGGCATGTGCTGCAGCACTGATCTACACTCCTGCTCCAGTTTTCATTACTTCTGTTGACTCAGCTCAGTCCTGACTTACTTTTTCATGTAATTATTGACATTTGTGAGCTTCTTCTTAATTTTAATGTATGAGCACATAGTGGATTTAACTGGTAGGTAGAGAAGTTTTTCTATAGAAAGAATTTGCTTCTGCTGGTAACCAAGCAATGCTATCAATTTGAGATTGCTTCAGCTCCCCCTTGAGGATCTCAGTTCAGGGTGGAGCCCCAGGCCTGCTCTCCTACGGTGGGGATCCTAAACTTTCATTTACATGATTATTTCTATGGCAGACTTGCTTAAATTTTTATCTAAAGACGTATCTGTGAAAAATATCTTATTTTTTATTATTGATATCAACATATATAGAATCTATCTGTAGATCTACAAAAGGCACTTTAGGAGTGAGATTTGACAGTTGGAAATAGTAATACTCTGAGGTCATATTTTATTTTTATAAAAATATCTAAACTATGCATTGTTAAAATTACCTTTTCTGTATTTCACAGAATTTCGTACAGGAAAGACTCAGCTCTCCCATACCCTCTGTGGTAAGGACACATGGTAACAACATAATAATAACAGCAATCAGCTTTCACTCAACATCTGTGTATATTGTGCCTGACATTTTACCTAATCTCATGTGATCTCAACAAGTTTGCAAGGAAGCTCAAAGAGGTTAAGTAATCTGCTCATGGTCACACAGATTCAAGAACTGGTTTTTGAATGTGTGATGTCCAAAGAGCTATTATATATACTATACAGTGAACACCTGAGTGAAAATAGAGACAAAGTAAGCAGTGTGCCAGTGTGTTGGCTGGAGAGATGTCCACAGCCTCAACTTTTCCAGCTGTTCTATCTTTTCTACAAGAATGATACCTCCATGGAGGCCTAGAACCTTTTACTTTCCATGGAGTAAATGGAATCTAGAAGAGACTTAAATGTTTGTTTCTAAAACTAAGCAAAGATAGCTTCTTTTTTCACAAGGACATTGCTTTGCATTTGTTTGACTTAAATAGAAGGAATATAGCAAAGTGCTTAAAAAGAAGGCTCTGGAATCAAAATGCCTAACTCCTGTCTTCCCTCTCCTTTAGCTGTGTGACTTTGGGCAAGAAGTAGCTTTACCCTGAATTTGCTTCACCTGTAAAACAGAAATAATGAGAGTGCCAAATCGTAGGGTGGTTTCAAAAAGTAATGCAGATATTTGGTATGAAGTACAGTGCTAAGTACTGCAATATAAAAACAAAAAATAAATGCTTTAAAATAGCCAACATTAACTGAAGGTAACTTAAGTGAATTATATAGCATAAATTATATGTGTGATTCTTTCTCATAAAAATTTAGTAACATGTAAATTCTACTTTCATTTTTTGGGGAGAACTTATTTCTGTATCTCCCATTGCTAAAGATACTGAAATTCTTATTAATTACTACTATTTTGGCAGCACACTTACTATTTCACCCACAGGTTAATAAGGTGAAACTGCAGCATGCTGTTTAGAAACTAAAAGAACGTTATTTCTTGCTAAATATACTAAAGAGTTGCAACCAGCATAAATTCAGTGTTGATTTATATATTCCTTTGTACACAATGCACCCGCTTTTACGAATTTTTTCATTGCTCCTTAGTAACAGCTCAACTTCCAGGAGCAGGTGGCTACTCAGGAGGAAAAATTATCTTCATTGATACAGAAAATACTTTGTAACCTTTTTACTTAATAAGTTGCTACATAGTGTGATATAGTGATGTTACTACAAAAGAGTTTGCTTGAAATACATTTTTGTGATTACTCCATAAAAGAAGCAATCATGAGAAAAGCCAGGGAGGGAGGAGGGCAATTACTGGTCAGATTCTCTAATCACTTTTTATTTAATATTTTACTTCCCATGGGTTTGGTATAAAACTGACAAAACAAATACAGAAGAAAAAAAATGATACTTTGTTTGTTTGTTTGTTTGTTTGTTTGTTTGAGACGGGGTCTTGCTAACCTGACTTGACTTCTCTATGTAGCCATGACTGACCTCAAACACACAATCTTCCTGCCTCAGAGGCCCCTCAAGTGCTGGGATTCCGGGCGTGCACTATCATACCTGGTTACTACTCTTTCGTGTGTGTGTGGTGCTTATTGTAATCCCAAATATTGAGTACAGTTGTCCAAGTATTATAATTCCTTTTCCAGTTTTCTTCACAATCCAAAAAGTTATATTTGTAATGCCATTGAGACATTATTGGAATCCCAGCAAGTTCATTTTAATCTACTACCTCCAAAGCAACCCATGGCAAGAGTAAAGACACCAAGACATATTCTAAGTTAAGGGCAGCCAAGGGGTCCTAAATCTAATCCCTGTGAAGATGTGTGGACAAAGCCCTGATCCTAGGCCTCTCCCAGAATTTATTATCTTGTGAAGAAGGGGGGTGGCTCAGGGATGAGTGACAGTGAGGATGGTGGGAGTTATGTGAGTAACTCCAGTTGGCTGGCCAGGTGGGGAGAAAAGCATCTTTGCAAATTGCAGAGATAAAGATATGTAGAAGAATCGATTCACATAATCCAATTAAGGTAGCAACTGAATTGTTTTAGGAGGCTCTTGCTTCAGTTTCTGATAAGTAAATTTTTGTGCCCCGGGGAGTCATAACCTCTTTACCTTGAGGCTCCTACCCAGTTGACATTCCTGGAGCTAATGGCTCTAACATCCCATGCTCATATCTTTTACAGAGAACACTATGCGGGGAAACAGGAGACTCTGATGGCTTTAGAGATTACATACCAGTACCTCAGCTAGCCTTCTTTGCAATGCTTAGAGCCAATTGAAGAGAGAAGGAAATATCATAGGCAGCTCTCTACATATCAGTACAAGGAAATAAGTCTCCAAATAATCAAATTTGCAGTAATTGTTTTGCATGCAAGGGGAGACACTGGAGTTGTCTCCCACAGTGCTGGCTGGGTATGGAACCAAGGACCTTGTGCATGCAAGGTAAAAGCTCTACCACTGACCCACTTCTCCAGCCCTCATTTTTTAAAAAAATGTGTCTGGGGTTTGTTTATTTATTTATGCAGACAGGGTCTTGCTATGTAGCCCAGGCTGGCCTTCAATTCACTATGTGGCCTAGGCTGGTCTCAAATTCACAGCAATCCTTCTGCCTCTGCCTCCAAATGCTGGGATTACAGGTGTGGGTCACCACATCTGGATCTTAATCATTCTCTTCTTTTGTTAATCATTCTGGTTTTTGTTTTTTGTTTTTTTTTTGTTTTTTTTTTTTGGTGCCGGGATCAAACTCACAACCTCGCATTTGCCAAGTGGGCACTTAGGCCAGTGAGCTAAACCCCCGGCCTCTTAATCATTCTTAATTTCCTTCCTTTGCCTACTTTTAATCTTCTTGCTTTTGTAGATAGAAAAAGATTATTGATTCAGATTCATGGTCTCAAATAAAAAGAAAAGTATGAAGAGAGCAAAAGCACAGGAAGAAAAGGTCAAAGGATGTTTGGGTCACAGGAAGACATGCAGTTTGATTAAAATCAAAGTATTGCAGAATACAAGGCTAGATAGGTATTTAGGTCTTCAATATGAAGGGCTTTGACATGAGAGTAGGTGTCAGTAGATCCTTTTGTAATATTGTAGACAAGTAATGACAACTTGATCTCAGTTGGAAGCAGCAAGAATAAAAAGAAAAGGACAAGAAATATTAGAGAGGAAAACTGATAGGACTTAATGACTATATTTGTAGACAAAGGAATGAGAGGCTTGAGAAACCACTGTCAGGGATTTTGCCTAGATACCGGGAGACTATTAATGCTTATGATAAAATTGGAAACATTATATTTCAGAGAAATATAATGTTCCTTTTCATTTGTTGAATGTGAGACCCAGGAAATACAAAGATGATAGCTGCCCGGGAACGGTGGAGCACATCTGTAATTCCAGCACTCAGGAGACTGAGGCAGAAGGATCACCACGAGTTCGAGGCCAGGCTGGGCTACATAGTGAGTTCAAGGCCAGCATGAACTTAGTAGCGAGACCCTGTCTCAAAAAACAAACGCAATGACAGCTGGAAATGTTGGACTCTGCTTGAGAAAGGATAAGGACAGGGACATGGATGAATTAAGCAAAGGAAAAGGAAGTTTAAAAGAGAAAAGAGAGGAGAACTGGCAGCCTAACTTTGATGTGTGCTGTATTTAAGAAGAGGACCCTACACAGACAAAAGAAGTAGGAGGAAATCTGGTTGTGGAAGCTAACCTAAAGGAAAAGTTGTGGGGGGTGTTAAAAATAATCTTTATTCTTAAAAAGTTAGTATGTGGATTATAGGAAACAAAAACACAAGAAGAGGTATTTGCCACCATAAGCAACTTAGTTGGATGTGTCCTTCTAGGTCCTTCATGTACATACACAATACGCTAAAGGAAAGTTTCAAGGAGAAAAGAGTAATCGGTAATGAAAAATTTGGAAGGTATAGACTGAGAAACATCACTAAAATTACAAATTGAGTGTTCAAGGGAACATTTATGGTAGGTAAGGTGATGAAAAATCAGTGCTTTTTGCAAACATACAGTTAGGGAGTAAGGCAGTATAGAATTGGCCAGGGGATGGAAGGAGAAATACAGTAGTTGGGGGAGGTACCAGGTTTAGAGGAAACTCTTTTTAGTAATAGGAAGACCTGCAAAAGTTTGTAAAGCCATTCACAGTGAAGTCCCAGCCTGCTTCTCTAGGCTTTTTTCTCTCTGTTATCACTACTAGAGGAAAAGAGATAAATACATTCTAAAATAATGTAATTTCCTCTAACTATAGTCTTACTAAAATTTGAAAACATCATATATCAACAGTTATTTAAACTAATTTTCACCAGGCATGGTGGCGCATGCTTGTAATCTCAGCATTTGGAAGGATGAGGCAGGAGGATTGCCACAAGTCTGAGGCTAGCCTAGGCTATATAGTGAGTTCCAGGCCAACCTGAACTATACAGTGAGACCCTGTTTCAAAAAACAAAACAAAACAAAATAGGTACCTCTAGCTGTCAAGGAGAATTCTTTCAAGACCTAGAAAATAAACTAATTTTCATTTTCTTTGTACAGTAAAAATCTTTCTTGTATTTTTGTTTTGCTGTAGGACCTGCTTAAGAACTTCTTTCAGAAAACCCAGATTGAATGGGCCTGGTGGCATCCACCTGTAATTATAGCATTCTGAGAAGTTGAGGCAGGAGGATTGCAAGTTCAAACCCTGCCTGACTGTGTCTCAAAAATTTTAAAAGGGGCTGGGAATATAGCTCAGCATGAAGACCTTGAGTTCAGTAGAGAGAGAGAGAGAGATCCAGGTGGTAAAACTTTGAGCTCTGATAAATCTGCAAATGCCTTTATTTTGCTCAACTCTTGAATATTAATTTGGGTAGTCCTAGAGAAATTTGCCTGCTGTTTCTATAATATTGAGTTGTTGTTCCCTTTATCCCCTCTGCAGCCTTTTTGAATTATATAAATCATTTAAACCTCTCATATCTAATTGTCTCTTAATTACCCAATTCAGGAAAACAACGTGTCCTTCTTGATTTACTCTCTAAAATGGTCATGTCGACCCCAGGCTCAGTGCCTGACGCCTGTAATCCCAGCACTGAGGGATGCTGAGGTAGGAGAATTGTAAATTCCAGTCCCTTCAGGCATTTTAGTTACCATACTTAGCAAGACCCTGCCTCAAAATTGAAAAATGGGATGGGGATGTAGCTCAGTGGCAGAGTACTGATAGATTTGGCCCTCGGTACTGAAAACAACAACAACAGAACTCATATAGAAGAAAACCAAAGAGCTCCTCACAGAAGACTTTACTGGGAAGTGCGAGGCGTGAGCAGACTCTAAGTGACTGCAGAAGGAGGGTGGGACACACAGAGCTTTAGCAAGAGGGCGCCAGTGGAGTTAAGCTGCCTAAAGAGAGAGTTAGTTAAGGATGATATTTAAAGAGAGGAATTGTTCTTGCAGATTAACAGCCATGTCTGGGCAATTTGGATTTTAACAAGGAAGAAAGGGAAAGTTAGAAGCTAAATTATATTGGATTGGGGGAGGCGCTGTGACAAGGACCATAGTGAAAAGTTCTCATCCTATCAGTATCTGTCACACATAAACTGCCAGCTCTTCATATCTCTCCTCTTATGTGTTTATATTTTGTCTCTTTATGTTTTAAATTTACCCAGGAAGTAGATAATCTTATTACTCTTTATATCCTCTAGTGTTTTGCATTGCTAATTGGCTAATATAGTAATCCATACCATGTGGTAATCGGTAAATATTTATAGATTTGAACTTTTCTGTAATTCAGTTTCCACACTCCTGCTCACATAGTATTGTAGAAACAGAGTGAAACATTTTTATTTCCTCTTCTAATTCTAATTTTCTTGACTTATCTAGCAAAGCATCTACGGAATATATACTCAATAGCAATGGAAAATTTTAGCGGATATCACTGAAACTCAAACACAAAAATGGGCTGAGGATTTAGCTTAGCGGTGCAGCGCTTGCCTGGCAAGCATGAGGTCCTGAGTTCAATTCCCGATACCCAGCAAGATTAAATGCATACATGGCTGGAAAATCCTAAAGACATTCAATTCAACACTTACCTAACAGATTTCAAGTGTCACAAATAAGAGTATAAGGACTGGGGATGTAGCTCAGTGGTAGAGGATTTGCCTAACATGGAAGGCCCTGGGTTTGATTCCCAGCACTGGAGAAAAAAAAATTAGACATGGTCCATACTTTACAATAACTTATAGTCATTGTTACTTAAACAGAGTAAATAAAGTGAAATGGAATCACAGATACACATTTATATTTCATTGTTTCACTTTGGGCATACTGTTAAGATCATCAAAAACCTAAGAATAAAATGTTTACTGCTCTTTTGTAGCTCATAGATACTAATGACTATTAGCATATTTTAAAGTATCTCTGCAGATACACTGAATTTACCTCCTTAAGAATTTACTAATTTCAGAAAGCTCATAACTGTATATAAGCCAGAAACTGCTTTAAAACTGTATATAAGCCAGAAACTGTGGGCCAATCTTTTCCTTCTGGACTCAGGCTGAGGATTTAGCTCAGTGGCATAATGGCTGCTTGGCAAGTGGGAAGTTGTGAGTTCGGTCCCTGGTACCAAAAAAAAAAAAAAAGACTCAAGATTACTTTTTTGACCTTTTGGTTCATATAGTTGAATTTATCCTTTGTTGGCAACACATGATTAATGGTATAGTATGTGACTTTTTTGTTTGTTTTTTGAGGCAGGGTCTCACTATGTAGTCCAGGCTGACCTTGAACTCACTATGTAGCCCAGGCTGGCCTCAAACTTGTGCCAGTCCTCCTGCCTTAGTTGCTGGAATTACAAGTGTGCTCCACCAGGCCTGACTCTTAACTATCTCATTTTTAAAAGATGAGGAGTATGAAGAGTGAACTCATTTTGAAATGATTTGAATTATAATTTAGTGATATTATCTTTCTAGACTAGATCTATTTTTATAGAACTGAGAACAAAAGAGATTCACAAACCTTAGCTTCTGCTTTTTTCTTTTAACTATTTTGTTTCATAATCCTGAATCATTTGCCTAATATGTTTATCAGTGTCCTTTTCTGTAAAATGTACTATAGATCATATCAACTGGCTTTTAAGCCCATTTTAAAGATTTTCTAATTTACTATTTAAATTTATTACTATCTATTTGTATGACCCTAAGATAAACTAAGGCACTTAAAAAAATAAAATCTGGTACAGACTTTACGCAATTACTAGCGTCTTTCAGAATACCTTTGCAGATACACTGTTTTGCCTCAGTGTTACTTTACGTCCTTAAGAGATTACGTTTTGTAGTTCTCTAAACTTGGATTTGATGTACTGGATCCTTAACCTTGGCACACTCCAGTCGTCCAGATCGCCTTCGGGACATCGCTGATCGTTTCAACGTGGACCATGACGCAGTACTGGACAATGTACTTTATGCACGTGCATATACTAGTAAGAGCTCTGAGCAAGTGAATGCTTTGGCAGCACTGACTTACTCTGAGTGACAACACTTTCAACTGCTTTTCTTCATTTTCTTTCACTTTTCTCCAAGTCAGTCCTCAAATTTTATCATCAGTCCTCAAATTTTATCATTTGTTAAGCCCTTAGATGCTAAAATACTATACTCTCAAATTATTCTGTATCTTAGAAATGCTGAGTAATGTTCTGTGTGTGTGTGTGTGTGTGTGTGTGTGTGTGTGTGTGTGTTGCTGGGAATTGGACTCAGGGCCGGCCTCCTGCACACTAGTCACCCGCTTTGCACTGAGCTAACCTCCACCCTCACCCCCCACACAACATTCTTTATGAAGCAAATATTTGCCATGTACGCTAAGGCAGAATATGTAGTCATGGTTAAG
The DNA here is from genome assembly GCA_004027455.1 of Hydrochoerus hydrochaeris. Classification (NCBI taxonomy): domain Eukaryota; kingdom Metazoa; phylum Chordata; class Mammalia; order Rodentia; family Hydrochaeridae; genus Hydrochoerus; species Hydrochoerus hydrochaeris. Next base: position 122,409 of record PVLA01004946.1, on the reverse strand, counting down.
TAGTAAAGCTGTGAACAATTAAGACAGCCCTTCAAAGACTCCTTTTCCCCTGACTCCCAAGGACATGAATGATCTTAGCTTGTTTATGCAGACTTTTGTAATGTTTTCTCACTGCATTTCCCACAAGGTGAACATCAGATGGAGCTACTTGATTATGTAGCAGCAAAGTTCCATGAAGAAGCTGGCATCTTCAAGTTGCTGGTATAGGTTTTTTTTTTTTTTTTTTTTTTTTTATCAGTACCGGGGATTGAACTCATGACCGCATGCTTACAAGCCAGGCACTTATGCCGCTGAGCTAAATCCCCAGCCCCCTGGTATAGGTTTTTAGATACAGCTCACTTACAGAGCTATTTAGTAGATTATTCTATTGATTTCTATCTACATGAACTTCTTCCTGCCATTTCTAATTGCATCTTTATTTTTACGTTAATCCTATGCAGATCATTGATTCAATAATGGCACTTTTCCGAGTGGATTTCAGTGGTCGTGGGGAGTTAGCTGAACGGCAACAAAAACTGGCCCAGATGTTGTCAAGACTCCAAAAAATCTCAGAAGGTAGATTTTTAAACTAAAATGACACTATTGGAACAGCACATGTGACTATGTCTGGGTTACAGAGAAGCTTACAATAATGTAAGCAATAAAGTTACCTTCAAGGAAATGCAACTCTTTATTTTAAATGAAAATTGATTCTGACCTAACTAATACTGATAATAATTTTAAATGAATTAATTTATATTATCAATAAGAATAGGAATATGATTTTTAATAAAATAATGTTATCAAAAATAGGATTTTTTAATAAAATAATGTTATAATACTCCTAAATTCTCAAGCAATGAACTTTATATTTTTATTGCCCATCTCTTAATTTCTTAACTTTATTTCTTGACAGAATACAATGTGGCTGTTTTTGTGACCAATCAAATGACTGCTGATCCAGGAGCAACTATGACGTAAGCCTCAATATTTGCCTTTTCACAGAGGTTAATCTGTTTTACAGAGGTTATTATCAACAGAGTTAGAGTGTAGAATAAAATAACTTCAAGATAATCAACCTTGGTAGAGGCACATATTTATTACAAATCACTGTTGCACAGTGTATATTATGTCATAAATGCAAGTATCATCCGTTTATTATCCAGAATCTATTTTTCTGTGGTTCTTTGTAGAATAAAGCAATAGTTTAATCATTTTCAGCAGTACTGTGGGTTATATTTTGTTCTAAGACTCAAAGGATATTGGACAACAGTGGGAAAAAGACCCTAGGGAAATAAAAAGTTATATTCCTGGTACACAAGGGATTTCTATTGCGCTGATAAGTGGTAACGTAAAAACAAAAAAGCAGACTGTCTATAATAGTTATTCATGTGATACCCTTGAAAAAGACACTAGAGAAAAAGACTTCTGCTTGGAGAAAAAGAATTACAGTCTACATGAAGCATATTCAGAATTTGCTGAAATATGTATTCACATATCAGAACTACTGACAGCTCTGTTTGAGAGGTGACAGGGAAGCAAAAAGTAAGGAAAGCTAAGATAGAATAGCAAGAACAGAAAATTCAATGAGACATTAGTTGTCACTATCCAACATTTTTGAGCATTATGGATCTGAATAAGCAATCACAATAACCCTGAGTTAATGCTGTTTTTCAAAATATTTTTTAAATAACTTTTTACTTAGGAAAAAATTTAATCAGGAAAAGTTATAAGATTAGGACAGGGAATACATATATATCATTTACTTGGATTTATCAATTAATATTTTACCTTGTATGTTCTATAAAATCTCTTTGTCTACTTACACACACACACACACACACACACATATATATTTACAAACACATATATATCATTGTTTATATGGTTTAGGAGGTATTTTTTCCCCCTAACTGCTCAGAATTATTTGCAGTTACCATGACACTTTATCTCTTAATAGCTCAGCATATCTCTTCTAAGAACAAGAATAGTCTCTTACATCACGATATAATTGTCACATTCAGGGAATTTAACACTGTATAATATGTAGTGCTGTCTAATCTGCAGTTCTATCTACATGTCTCCAATTGTTCCAAAAAGGTGCTTTATAGTTGTTGGGGTTGTTTTGTTTGTTTTGCTTTCTATTTAGGAGTAATTGAGAAACATGCTTTTCATGTTAATTGCTGTTAGTCTCCTTTAATCAGAACATTCTTCAAGCTTTGTTAGACTTTTATGATGCTGACGTTTTAAAGAGCAAGCCAACTATTTTACAATAGCTTTCAATTTGAAATCAGTGTTTTTCTCATTATTCGAAACTATTTTTTTCTTTTTGGCACGGGGTTTGTTAGGTAGTTCAGGCTAGCCTTGAATTATGTGGCCCAGACTGGCCTTGAATTTGTGGTAATCTTGCCTCAGTCTCCCTAGTGCTGGAACTCTAGACATGTGTTACCACATCCCCTTATTATTTGAATGAAGTCTTAAACCATTTTTTTTTGGTACCAGGGATCAATGTTAAACCTTTTTAATAGAAAAACTACATAAATGATATTATGGTCTCCTCCTTAGATCATGTCAGGAGGCACGTGATGGCAATTTGTCCCATTATTAAGATAATTATGAACATGTGGTTAAGACAATTAAAGACTAAGGTGATGAGAAAAAGATGGTATCCACAAGATTTCAGTGTAGATGACACAAAAATTCCTTTGGGAAATTAATAATTTGTGGGGTGATACTTGGAGACTGTGAATACCTTGTTCTGTTACAAGCTTCTACTGTTTATTTCAGTATCCACTGAAGGTTCTTGCCTAAATCAATTATTGCTCTAATGATTGCAGCACAAAGTGATATTACTTTAAAAGCAAAGCAATTCATCCTGTAGTGACAGATAAAATGAGTCACAGAGATAGCTGTTAGAAGACGTGTGACACACTAACGTGAATTCTGTAAATTGTGATCAAGCAAATGTGCCTCTCCTTAGGCATTTTCTAAACTTGCCCTCACAGCAGTACTGTATCTTCTGCAGTTTTGATACATCTCTCACTCTTCGATGCCTCTTATGAGTATCTACTTAATTATAAGAGATCCCAATGTGAAAATATTAACTACAACTGGCGTATAAGAAGTTAAAAAGATTGAGGAGGGGACAAGGGTGTAGCTCAGTGGTGTGTACTTATAGCATGCTGTGTGTGCCAAGTCCTGGCTTCAACTCCCAGCACCAAAAAAAAAAATTGATGAGAAAATCAATTATATCAATCATTTATTAATTCAACAAATACTTATTACAAACACCACTGGGTATGGTGACATCCCAGCACTCAGGAGGCTGAGACAGGAGGATCACTGTGAGTTCAGGTCAGCCTGGGCTACAAAGTGAGACCGTCTCAGGGGGGGAAAACCTGCTATTTAACAAGATTCTGGGAATTCACTAATGAACAAAAGAGATAAAAACCCTTTCCTCCATAAAGAAAAGTAACTGGTGTCTATGTAACTCAACATTTTAAGCCTTGGTGCATTGCACATCCTAGTGTAGTCCTTGAGTGCTGAAGGTGGCCTTCTGTCTTGTGGGGCATCTTTCATGCACAGGACATGAAGTACTTCACAAAAAGAATAACTTTAAACTGAAGAGAAATGGAAGATTTTTAAGGCTCGTTTTAAAAAGAGAAAATGACTCATTGGCTCAGAGGGAGGAAGTGGGTTGCATTCAAATAAAACAGCACAAGTTAAAGAGCAGTGTTCTCTCCTCAGGTGCTGGGAGGGAACATCGAGGAGGCCAGAACTGTCACTCTGGAGCTAGAAGGCGAGGGACTCAGTGAAAATTAGGTCAGATAGGGGTTTTTTTTCTTATGTTTGTAGAAAGTTTCGAAAAGAATAAAACCATTTTAAATTAACTCCTGTGAGGGCCAGGGATTTAGCTCAGTGACTTAAGCACCTGCCTGGCAAGCACAAGGTCGTGAGTTCAATCCCTGGTACCAAAAAAAAAAAAAAAAAAAAAATTAGCTCCTATGAGACAATGAAGGAGAAATGGAGAGGTGACAGAAAGAAAATAATTAAGAGGGTGTTAGAAAGGGGAGGAGCTATGTAATGAAGAGAGCTAAGGGAAAGCCAGACGCACTAACCTAAGGAAGGCTAATATTTGCTAAGCGAGTCTGCTGTGCAGCCTCTCCTCCATCAGCCAGGTTGTAAGGAAACGTGGTTCACTGTAATTAGTATGTTCTACAGTATATTAAGTTATAACAGGTCAGATTAAATACAAGTCTTCATAAAAAGCACTGAAATTACCACATCTAGATGAAAAAAATCAGGACAGTTTTAAACCAAAGGATTTCAAATGCTACTAGAAAACCTCCCATAAAGAAAATATCTTTGTTTCTCAGTGTTGAGGAAATCCAAGCTGCAGCTTGCCTGGGGCCTGTCAGAGAAATATCACTATAATTGGTACGAGTCCCCAAGTACACTGACAATAATTGAGGCTTATATCCCATGCATTACACTTGATGGCACATCGTGTTAAAAAGGAACAAAATTATAGAGGCGAGGAGCTGCCTTATCATACAGTAGAACAGCAGCTCCTAGGCGAGGCTTCCAGAGACAGATTTTAGAGCTGAAGCAATCCTGATGAAGCTGATAAAGACCTGGAGATTACAAGTCAAAGTAGCAGACCAGGAAGCTGTGCACCAGGAGCCCTGAATAAGACATTATGTTGTCACCTTCTTTCTTGTGTATGTTTTCCCAAAAGAAAAATTCACCTTAGAACATTTGCAGTCTTATAAATTTAATAGGATATCACCTACCGATTTACCATCATTAGCATGAATTAACAGATCATATGTATAGAGAAAAAATACTAAACCAGGGTCAAGATGCAGGCCTGTGCAAGGCCTCTAAACTATCTGAACGTCAGCCTCTCCTGCCCTCAACTCCATTGATTACATACACCTTATATAATTCTCAGTGGTCCTGATGTAACTCAGCCTCCTGGCTTCTCTGTGCTTTTTATGAAGCCATCTCAATGTACAGATGCATTACTTCCTACCTCCAAAAACCCCCAGAATTCCATTTCAAAATACTGAAAAGCCATAGATTTCCTCTCCCTGCCCCCATAATTTGGGAGCAGACAGAAGGGAAGTGTTACTTAACAAAACTTCTTAAACATATTCTTTTTTAAAAAAAAACATCTCTTCACTCACCCAAAAATTCTTCTTTCTTGGCAGTGCTCCCTTCTCCCCACATTCCCCTGTTCTCAAAGCCTCCTCCTCATTCTTGGACTAGTTCATTCAGCCTTTCTCTCCTCAATGAACCCCTTCTCAAAAATCCCATCTGTAGTCAGAGACACCAGGAATGCCTGTTGTCCCTCTGATTTGGCCTAACCTATACCCCTGAAGGTTCTCATCAGACCAAAAGTTGAGGTAGGAATTATGAATATTCCTGATTTATAAGAGTGCAAATGAAGGCTCAGAGTACTCACTGCTTGCCCAGCCATACAGTTCAAAAACCAGGAAGCCAGGCTGGGGATGTAGTGGTACAGTGCCTGCCTGACAAGTGTGAGGCCATAAGTTCGATTCCCAGTACCCAAAAAAATAAAAGGAAGCCAGGCCTTGAAACTAGGTAACTTTGACTTCAAAGTTGATGCTCTTTGATTGTTACTGTGCTATCCTCCCATTCTACCCTGTCCAATAACTCGACACCTTATGACCTTCGCATTCTAATGTGAAGTTAGGAGGCTAGGGTATTCTGGCTCCTATCCTTGAGGATATACTATACCACTCTGTTCAGCCAGAGAGGGGGAAAGGATTAATCTCTCTCAGTCCCTCTTTACTCCTGATACCCTCCCACCCCCTCTCCTGTTCTTCCTCCTCCTCCTCCCCCTTCTCCTTCTCTTCCTCCTCCTCACTGTGCTCCCCAGTCTCCTGAAAAAGGAGGAATGGAGAGGAGAAGAAAACATAAAAGAAGGGAAAATAAGGGAATAAGCTAAAGGAGGGCTGTGGGTGGCTTTCTGATGCTGTTTTAACTTGGTCAGAAATAGAAATAAATTAAAGCCCTCTACAAGAATGTGGAGTGCTGTTACACCTTCTTGTATTTCACCTCAAGACTTGATGAAGTCTGCGAGAATAGTCAGAAAGTTTGAAGACCAAGAAAAGAAAACTTTAAGATTTTCGGTCTACATTTCACTGAAAGAGCGGTTGTTTAAACTGAAGCATTTAAATAGTGATAGTTTCCATTTATTAAAGAGCTCTTCTGTGCCAAGATTGTGATAAAAGTAAAGTAGATATGGTTCCTGGCACATAGTGGCTTTCAATGAGTTGCATTAAGTATGTCTTGATTCCTCACAACATCCCTAAAAGGTAAAGTCTTTTTTTACTCCCCTTTTACTGTGAAAACAACAGCAAAAAAAAAAAAAAAAAAACCCTGAGGTGCGATCTCTGGTACCAAAAACAAAACAAAACAAAACAGCTGAGGTTCATAAAAATAAGTAGCACAAAGTAAATAAATAATAAGTATTTGAATCAGGATTAAGAAAGCAGATAAATAATAATAACTATAGTCACTGGGATAATTTATCTGAATTGTTTTGTCTTATTCTTACAACCATCCTATCCGTTAGGTACAGTCATTGTTCCTCATTTAAAGTCAAGAATGGTCAAATGGTTTTCCTGAGGTCACACTGCTGACCAGGCAGAAGTTGAACTCAAGTCTAGGTCCAAAGCTCATCAACCACACAGTGCATCTGGCTGGCACACTGTCCCCTGGGAGGTGCAGACGTATCTAATACTCTGGTGAACTGACCACAACTCATGGTCTCAGCCTCAAAAGCAGAGGTTTGATTTGGTCAGCCTACTGAAAACCAGTCCATATCTCATAGACAGAATTCCAGTAATCAGTGCATTAGGATGAATATAAAACCAGACGTCTAGTCCATTGATAAGAAAAAAAATGTAACCATAATTGGATTCGGGTGAGCCCTAAGTACATTTTCTCCCTGTAAGTAGAACTCTATCAGGATCCAAAATTTAAACTGTAGCTACTTACTAAGTATGGAATCCAAGCAAAGGGAAATAATTGGACAGCTTAAAATAAGGTCTGCTGTATAGTGAGGACTCAGTAAATCTTAGTTACTTGTATTAGTATTATTCACGTATACAGGGAGGGTCATGAATCTTCTCAACTTATATGTAAACTGCTATACCTATGTATATGTGCATTTTTCTGGAGGAGAGTCTATATCTTTTATTAAATTATCAAAATGTTAAAGGAACATTAAGAGCCATATCAAAATTCTACACAGAATTCTGAACATTTTAATGGAATAAACAAAATTTGAATTGACTTGAAATTCTTTCAGCTAAAGCTATATGCTATTGCAACTGCAGGCAGAAACACCAAAATGATATCCAGGATTTGGAGGCAGATTTATTTACATCAACAGGCACTAACTGAGATCATACGCAAAATATCTGTGGTGGTCTCTGGTTTATATAAGATAAGCAAGCAGGAAGTACAGAGGCACAATGGCTTGTCAATTGGGATTTGGCTTATGGAATGTGCACCATTGTGACCAGCTATGTGTCACAGTAACCAGCGTTTCTAAGAGACAGAAGCAACCAGAACTGGCACAGGAACCATTACCTGAGCAACTAAGAAACTGAAGTGTACTGGCTGGGGGGTTCATTTTCTGTTACACTGTTTCACTATCTTGATTAAATATAACTACTTAGTTTATGGGTCACTGTTGATAACTTTTTGATCCTACAATATCTTTCCTGTATTTTTCTTAGCCTTTTTGCAAATCCTATCACTTATTCTTCCCTTTAGTTCATCTCCTGTTGGGGATAACATTTTTGACATTCAGGCTTTTCACCCAAAGTAATCAGTGACAGCAAACTGTCATTCAGGAGAATCACTGCGCAGTATCGAGAGGCCCTGTGTGGCAGGCACTAACACAGCTGCTTAAATTTCTCTCTGTCCCTATAGTGAACCCTGACTGTCCTTTCTAATCTACTCTTGAAGAAATTTCCAACTGGTTTCAGTTGTATTTGTGTTTAATTTCTGTGAAAGCATTCATCTTTCTGCAACCCAATATTCTCTTTAAAAATTTTTTTTTCACCTTGATTGTAGATTCCATGTCTTAAACTCAGGAACCATGTTTGAGCACCAGCTGAGTATCTGGTTGCTACAGCAAGAAGTTCAGTGTCATTCACTCTGAAGCAGCTTAGTGACAGGGAACAGGATAGATTGAGGAAGACTATAAGGCTGTGAAGGGGAGAGTGAGTAATAGGACCAAAGGCAGATCAGGCAAAGTACATTAGAAAAGCGTAAATAAAATGGATTTAAGGGAAAAAAGAAAAGCATAAATCATTGTAGGCTCAGAGTTCACAGCCCAGTTGCAGACGCCATCAGGACCTCAAGTAGCCTGTCACTACAGGGCAGGTTATTTTAAGATCATGAAGAACCACCCATAATAAGCTGACCTGGAAAATTTGGAGCCACTCTGTTAAAAAGAGTGGCACTGAGCTGTGAGTGTTATCAAGACAACTCACCTCTCTAGCTATTTTATCCAACTGAGATGGCTTTATTGCTTTACTGTACTTTCAATTGCCTGATAAAATGACCCAGCTTACTGACTTTCTCAATTCTTTCTCTTGGTATGTGGTTTAGGCTGACCTTGAACTCACTGTATAGCCCAGGATAGATTCAGACTTGAGGCAATCCTCCTGTCTCAGCCTCCTGAGTACTGGGATTAGAGGTGTGCCCACTATGCCTGGCTTCCCTCTGCTTTTCATTTACATAGCATCATGGAAAATGGCTAGGTGATTCTTTTGTTTTGTTTTGATTTTGTACTGGGAATCAAACTTAGGACCTTGTACTTGCCAGTCAGGTGCTTGTGCCACTGGGTGATTCTTATTCATTAGATTAAAATAGTACTTAGTGCATAATAGACCGTTAAAAATATTTCTGGCAAATAAATTATTTGTGTTTTATAAAGAACATTTTTCTAACTCAAAGAATTATCTTAAGACAGTAAGTAATATTTTCTGTGTGTTTTTAAATAGTAATTCTTTTTAAAATGTCAAGTAAACATGAACTTTTGGCGGGGGGGACTGGGGTTTGAACTCATGATCACGTGCTTGCAAGGCAAGTGCTTATGCCACTGAGCTAAATCCTTAGCCCGTAAAAATGAACTATTCATCGTCAGAATCTTAGCCATCTAACCTAGGTGGCAGTGGGGTATGCAGTCGCTCCCAGCCCCAGCCCCAGCCCCACTCCAGAGCTCAGGAACAAGCCTCTCCTTGTTCAGAACGCACACCTACCCAAGGCCCCACCATCCTCCACAGAAACATCGCCTTGCTATATATAGTCCATATGATGGAACGTGAAAAGGTGTTTTATTAATTCAGCTTTCAGGCAGATCCCAAAAAACCCATTGGGGGACACATTCTGGCTCATGCTTCAACAACAAGAATAAGCTTGCGAAAGGGAAGAGGAGAACTGAGAATTGCCAAGATTTACGACAGGTAAATATTTTCTTATTCTTCATCGCATTCTTGTGCATATGGTTTTAAACAGAATCACTGCTCCTGAGAGGCTATAATTACTGCACTAGCAGATGCTACATGTTTGAATTTCCTTCTCCAAACTCATGCAGTGACTAGAAAGGTCCTACTGAGTACAAGGGGTTTCAGGGGTTCTGTTGGCACATATGCTTCATCCCTGACCTTTCAAAGCCCACAGAGAAGCTAGATAATGGAGTCACATCAATTCTAGTTAAGAGGGTGGCAGGTTCTGAGGAAGTATGAAGTATGGGAATATATGCTCTTTTCTGTTTGCCTGGTTAACAGCATATGCTTTTCAGGTTTAAGGGGTTTTAGTTTGGTTGGTTGGTTTTGGGTTTTGAGACAGGGTCGTACTACATTGCCCAAGCTGGCCTTGAACTTGCTGTGTAACCCAGGCTGGCCTCAAATTCACGATCCTCCTTCTTTAGTCTTCCAAGCACTAGGATTACTGGCATATGCCACTTTGCCTAGCTACAAGTTTCATCACTGTCTGAGGGACCCTTTGTCCACCATTTTTAACAGTAAATTATCATGGAGGTTGCTTATGTTGAGTTTCCATAAACTTGAATAAATATAGCAAAACTGGACTGGAGCTTAGGATACCAAAATTTAGTTTGTCACGCAGCATATATCCGTTTCCTGCTGCTCCCTAGTGATTTCTCACAAAGACTTTTCCTTGACTTGAGAAAAAAGATTTTACTTATTTTTGTGGTACTAGAGATGGGACTCAGGGCTTAACACAGGCTAGGCAAGAACTCTACCACTGAGCTACACCCCTGGCTCTATTTATTTTTTTATTTTGAGATAGGGTCCTGCTAAACTTCCCAGGTTGGCCTTGAACTTTTGATCCTCTTGCTTTGGTCTCCTGAATAACCTAGATTACATTTGTACAAGACCATGCCCAGCTCGAGAAAATGCTTTTTAGTAGAGAAAGTGGTAATCCTAATAATAGCTTACACTGAGCCATGCTACGTACTAAACTTGCTCCACCTGCTTTATATGTAGTATTTCATTATCTATAACAACTCTGAGAAGGAAGGGTTGCTATCTCTACCTTGTACAGGAGGTAAGCGAGGCCCCACACAGTTATTTAAACAGTGTCCGTCTATATCCATTTTAAACCCAGAAGCCAGAGTGAACCTTTGTAAAAGTAAGATCACATCTGTCCTCTGCTTACTCTCTGGCCATGGCTTCCCATCTCAACCCAGAAAGAAAGGTGCACGTGTGTAGTTTACAAGGGACTCCATCAGATGTGTGTCCTGTCGTAGACCCTCCTCACACACAGGCTCCAGGCACCTCCGTGCTGGATAAACAGGCCGGGATGCTCCTGCTGGAGTCTTTGCACTTGTGCTCCCCTCTGCCTGCAGTAATCTTTCCCATATGGCCCTCTAAGCGGTGAGCTCCTGCTTCCAGTCTGCTCAGATGTTACCTTCTCAACAGTGACTATCTTGACCCACTGATTTTACAACTAACCTCTTTCAAGTTCCCACACTTCTAATCTCCCTTACTCAATTATTTTTCTTGCACACAGCACTCATTTTCTAACGTAACACATGATATATTTATTATGTCCATTACTTATTGTCTGTATTTCCTCTCCCCAAATGTAAGTTTCTCAAGGGCAAGGATCTTTGTCTATTTGAAAAAAAAAACAAAAAAAAAACTTACAAATCTCAAGTGCCTGCAATAGGTCTATAGCATGTACTCAATAAATATTTTCATAACAAATAAATGAATGCATTATGCTACTTCATACAACAAATGAAAGGTGGAACTAGGTTTAGAATCTGAAAAGAAGGAAAAGTTTTTAAAAAGTGAAGAAAGAAAAAAGAAATCTGAATCTAAAACATATATTTTAGACATTACACTATTTCCTAGTTTAAATAATGCTCTACTTAGAGTTGTCATATCAGTTCATTAGAGTTATTCTCATGGCTACAGTGATATCTTTAAATAAATATAAATGAAAAAGATGTTTTGCTAAAAGAAAGCAAAGAGTTCCCCAAAAATTGAACAGAAAAGCATTCTCAGAAGAATTTTCAGATATGAAGGAGTAACTATAAGAATTAAGTCAGAGCTGGGCGTGGTGGCACATGCCTGTGATCCCAGCACTTGGGAGGCTGAGGCAGGGGATCACTGCCAGCTCAAGACCAACCTGGGCTACTATGTGAGCTCAAGACCAGCCTGAATTGTATAGTGAAACCCTGTCTCAAAAAGAAAAACAAAAAAAGAGTTAACCCAGTCCAAGGTGGGTGTGGTAGCACAGGTCTATAATCCCAGCACTCAGAAGGCTGAGGCAGGAGTATAGCCATGAGTTTGAGGCCAGCCTGGGCTACATAGAGAATTCAAGACCAGCCTGAACTACCTAGTGAAACCCTGTCTCCAAATGTAACAAAACAACAGAGTCTAGACTGGGGTGTAGCTCAGTGGTAGAGCGTGCATGAGGGCCAATTCCCAGTACTACAATAAAAACAAAATTAACCTGGCCTTTACATTAAATGTCACATGGTTACCGCTCAGTTGTACACTTCTTTCTCTTTCAAACTTTTAAGTGAGCAAATTAAAATCCCACGTATTCTAATCCCCTTAGCATATCTAAAATCAATAGACATTTACAAAAAATTCAAAGGAAGAACATTTTAAGTCACTACCAGCAAATAAAAAGCCACATACATAGTTAAGTTTCTGAAGTAATTGCTTCTGAATCTGGGTTAAGGGAAAACAGAAAACTACTCTTAGTCCAACTTTACAACTGCTTCCCACACCTTGGCTCTTTCGCAGCCCCAGTCTACCTCTAGAGAGGGTTTCATTCTACTTTCTGCCCGCTGAATTACCTGAATGAGCAGTTACCAACAAGGCCAAAAAATTGTTTTGTAATTCCACTTAAGCCTTCTTACTTCAGTTTTAGCCCAGCAAGAGCTTACTCTACACAGGCCATTGCTGTCCTCGGCGGAGACCCCTCTGCTGTTTTCTAGGGAAACAACCTTACCCACTGCGCACTCAGGGCACACTGCCCGTTCTCCGTCCTCTCAATAAAACAGCCCACCACACAAAATCCAAGTGTAACAACCAATCTGGCATGGTGGTGGTACAAACCTGTAAGCCCAGCTTTTCAAGTGGCCAAGGCAGGAGGATATAGTTCAAGGTCAGCCTGGGCAATTCAGCAAAACCTTGTCTAAAAACAATAGACAAACGAAAAGGACTGGGGATATGGTTCATTGCTTCCTGGGTTCAACCCAAGCACTGCAAAACAAAAACTCTGAGAAGCAATATGATTAATAACATGAACTATGGAGTGAAATATCTTGGTCTCTAGTTGCGGTCAATTCATTACTATATGAAACAATTAACACTAGGTATTTATAAAGAAAAGAGGTTCTGACGGCCTCAAAGTGAATGGCTTCACTCAGGTAGGGGCCAGTGTGAGGGAAAGAGCACCTCATCAGACCAGAAGCCAGAGAGCAACCAGGGGTCAGGCTCAGGCTTCCATGATGGCTCACTCCCTCAGGACTGTGCCGGTCCCTTCTGCGGCTGCACACCCCACTGAGGGCTGCAGCACCTCTCTTGTGTCTGACACCAGAGACCAGGCTTCTGATACATGAACCCTTTGGAATCAACTGCATCCAAACCATAGCCCCTGGCATCTTCACTCACCAGTGTGTGGTTGTAGACTAATTGATTCTCCCTGAACTCTCATCTTTTCGTCTGTAAAATGTGGGCAATAATACATACCTGGTACAGTTGTCATAAAGTTCAAATGAAATAATATAAGGGAATCTGGCTCCTAAAAATTAGTAAAATTCTTTTAAAATGGCAGCTGATGGGGTCACCATAACATGGATTTAATGACAGCACAAAGTAGCAGTTGGATCTTCTCAAATTTCTATTTCTAATTTAACCTTTATTCAGGTTTTAAAGGATCATTTCAGCTATTTGCAGAATTCTTTACATGAATGTCCCACAGATATCTCCAGCACAACACACCTAAACATAACTTCTTATTTGTCACCCTTCTTGTATACAAAATAGATTATTCTTGTATTTTGTACATTATTATGTCTTGCTGGAATAGTCCCATTTCTGCCTCCTCACAGGATTCTTCAATTACTTTCTCTGAAACTCTTCCTAGTAAACCTCACCAGGTATAATGTCTCCCTTCTTGAAAGTTTTATAATATTGAGACTGATTTTGTGAAACAGAGCTTACTTTGAATTATGGCATAGAATTTGGCATATTTGCATTGTCATAGCTCACATATGGACTTACTGAAAACAAAAACCCTGTCTTATTTTTATGTCATCAGTAGAGTCTAGTGTATGCTAAGTGTGATTTTCAAAAAGTTAAAAATTTTCCTTGCTTGCAAATAAATATAAAATGAACTTGTATCAAAGATTTTATTCAACTACTTAGTTATTGAGGAAACCACTAATTCAAAGGATAATTTGAGGAACAGAGATGAATCAGTCAAAGGCATGCTGAAATAAATCTTGTACATGCAAAACTGGTTGATACCCTATCAGGAAATAAATTGTAACTTTCCATTTTGCTGAAAAGAAATCAATTGCTTCTCTGCACAATGAATTTCATTTCTGTTGCTGAATTCTGGAATCATTTGCCTTGCTTTCCAGACAAGAATCATCTGCTATTGGTTTTCTACAAATTAACCTTTACAGTGCTGTAGAATAAATATTAAAATTTATATTTAACCAATACTCTAGCACAAACATAAAATGTCAAAATTTATTTAACTTATTAGTTACTAGAGAAACCAATAAGATTCTATAACCAAAAAAAAAAAAAAAAAAGTATATACATTTGACATATCTGTTCAAATAAGGAATGCTGGAATGAATTATAAATTGACCAAAAATGAGCCAATGTCCATGGAACAATAATCAATGCATTCCATTTCACACAATTTACATTTCTGTGAGCAAGATTCATTTGCATTACACTATATTAGCTATGACTTACAAAGTTATCAAATCGACCAAAGACTCTGGCGGGCACAGAGCCTCCTAGAAATGGAGAACTGGAAGGTCGTGCTAGACAATGTCTCTTTCCACTGCAGGCTCTCAGTAATCTTTGTTTTCCTTCCAAAGTCGTTTACAGTTTCCCCTACATTAGTCTGGTTGGAGAAAGGTACACAGCCCTGCAGAATCAGATAAGCCCCCTGGGGTCCACTTGCTGCCTGACTCCACACTGAAAGAGTATCTGGTTATCTCTTGTGCCTATTTCCAAGTTTAGGGTAATGTTCCTCTACATTCAGAACCTCACACAGAGAACTTGTTAAACAACTGTTTGTGGAGGTTAATAATACTTTTAAGTAAACTCTGCAGTTCACATTTAGCTGTACCAAATCTGAGATGTCTCTGGAGACTCAGACTGACGGGAGCATGATGCCTGTGACATGAATGCAGTATTTATAGAAATGGAGCTTTTTATAAACTTCTGTTCCCTTGTATTCTGTTAGCCCTGAGATGCCTGAAAATGAAGCCACCTTCGCAATAACTGCCGGAGGAATCGGGGATGCCAAGGAGTAGGTGGCGAATTGATGCAAATTGCTTCTCAGTGCTTATTAGGAGCTGAAGGAATGGAAAAGCAGTCTTGACTTTCAGATCGTGAAATAAGAGTTTGGTTTGTTTCATGTTATTAAAGGAAAGTTAGCAAAGGCGAGTCAAACCTTACATTTAGCTATCCTCTATGAAGGACAAAGGGAAGTAACTAGAAAATGCACAGTCTGGGGCTAGGGATGTAGCTCGGTGGTAAGAGCACTTCCCTAGGCATCCTTGGGCTCGGTCCCCAGCAGTGCACTGCAGAGAGGGATTATAATTTTGCGTAACAAAGGTGGCATGATTTTATATTTTAAGTTTTGGGTAGGCAATTCAAAACATTTTTAAAATTAAAGTTAATTCAATGTAAAATTTTTGAATACTAATTTTAGAAATGTTTAAAATGATGTTTTTTCTAATTGTTAAAAATAAAATCTAGTTTTCAAAATGTCGTATGATGGTCATATTTTCAAATTAAAATATTAGCACTCAAAAGGCTAAGGTAGGAGGATTGTGAATTCAAGGCCAGCCTGGATTGCAAAGTGAGCTTCAAGGCCAGCCTGAACCACACAGTGAAAACCTGTCCCAAAAAGACAACCAATCAGTCAGTCAGTCAATCATTATTTATGGTATAAACGATGATAATCTGTATAGTCTTCAAAAAGCTTTAATGTTGTGTTAATTTATACAAAAGCACTATTTGTACAAAAGGTATTTGAGGCGCTGCTGCTCCCTAGTTGTTCTTGAATGCTAAGTGCTGAAGAATAGAGAAAGGATGGTTCCTGCCCCACAAAATGCACACATTAGTTAAGAGAAAAGACTAGGAATAAGAGACCAGGTGTTTACATAACGACTGTTGGCCTCTAAAGAAAAAGCCAGAGTCCAAACACGAGAAAAGAGAGCAGCATGGCGGTGTGAAGCCACAGCGGGGACAAAGGAGCACGCTGGCGGGGACACTGTCCACTGTGGCGCAGGCTCCTGGGGAAGCTGCCGGTTTCCTTCCCTTCCACTTTTTGTAAAACACAGAAGCTGCTTCTCTGAATAAAGCAGAGAGAAAACCTGAGCAGATTTTTGGTACTCTGCAAAATCTCATAAGTGAATTATCTTAGTATGTAAATATTAAGGCATACTTTTGTCCTGGAAAAGGGAAGATTTTATTATTTAATGCACTGTGCATATTTTCTGCATATTATGATATTTTCAACATTTTTTAAAAATCTTCCTAGCCGGGGAGAGACTGCCCCTCCTGGGCTTGCCCATTTTAGGGACTTACAGCTGCCAAGGGCCCACCCATGCATGCTTTTCATGTGCAGACTAACCCAGTCACCAGGGCCCGCTCCCAGGCACTGTTCCTCCCAGGCACTGTTCCTCCGCTTAATCACCCTGGTGACTGGGGACCTGCCTTCTGTCTGGAGCTGTTCCCAGTGGCCGAGCCTAAACTGGTTACCCACGCATCCTGCCCTGTCTTGCTTCTCCCTCAGAAACTCCCATAAGGGTAAAGGCCCGAGTGCTCCCCTCATTCCTGGCCACCCTCATGTTGTCCCATGTGACCTTCATGGCACGTGGGGTCCTCCGGTCTAGGAGCTAGATGGGTACTAAACTTTCTCTATAATCCTGTCCTGTGTTCCCTCCTGCAGCCACATCTGACCAAGCAGCCTACGAACACATAACTTGATACTGCAGTTTTCACAGCTCCCTTGATTAGAAACAGCATCTTCTAGAGAGGCGCTGGTACAGTGTGGCTGGATGGGACCTGAGGAGGCCCTTCCAGGGCAGACAGGCCCTCAACCTGTCCCCACTCTCGCACCCACCCATGGAGTAAGGGTCACCATTCTCAGCACAGAAAAGCATTTCAGCATGTGTCAGTCAGTGTGAGGCGTAGGTAGATTTATTAAACACAGTCAGAGAGGCGCACACCCAGAAAGCTGCGGGTGCTGGAGGGTGAGTCTGTGTATGTTCCTTAGTGTCTGTCAGGTTACTCATTACTGGACTAGGTTAGCACCCAAACTGTTCACATGTTTGTTTGGTTTTGGTACCAGGGATCGAACTCACGACCTCATGCTTACCAGGCAGGCACTTATACCACTGAGCTAAATCCCAGGCCTATTCAGATGTTTTTGAAGTTTAAATACAAGGTGCCCGATTAACAGTGCTGTTTCCTTGAGGGTGGAAGTGTATGGAATTTATGGATTTATAGGATCACAAGAAAAACAGTTTATAGACTTACTGTATCTTTGACTGGGGTTTAGAAATGAGGAACCTAGAAGAAAAACAGGCCTAGGGATGAAACAGGACATGGTAACCCTCAGTAACTGTGTCTTGAAGTTGCAGTTTTCTCAAAAGACCATTTTATATTTTATTTTACTTTTTAGTATTTTGGTGGTGGTGGTACTGGGGATTGAAGCCAGAGCTTTCTCATTAGACTACATCCCAAACCCTTTTTGTGTGTTTTTATTTTGAGACAGGTTCTTCCTAAATTGCTAAATTGCCCAGGGTAGACCCAAACTTGTGATCCTCCTGCCTCAGCCTCTTATAGGCATGCACCACCATGGCCAGTTTAAAAGTACAATTTTTCAATTATAATTTCCCTGTCTTGCTTTCTATCTACCTTTATTTCTTCTATCGTACCTCAGTATCCTAAGCCCTGGAACAGGATCCAGCATGACTAGGAGCCCAGAGGCCATTGGTAGAGAAGGAAATAAAACTCTCAAGATCTGAAAACCAGAAAGTATCTCTGAAATAAACCAACTACAATGCAAATTTACCAAGAGGCAGGCGGCAGGGCTGCAAAGCGGGGCTCAGCACGAAGGCTGGCAGTTCTGCAGGCGTGCTGGAAACCTGTCTGGTCTGGGCTCTGCTTTGCAGAATGCCAGCTGTGTGTGCACATGGCAATGACAACTTTGGGAGGATGCTGTGAAGTGCCTGGCTGTCTGGGCCAGCAAGGGCATCACCGGTGCCCTGGTGCTTTACAGGCCAACGCCAAAGCATCACCTCATGTAGAAAGCACCCTGCCTCCTTATTCTACAGGGCAGAGAGAGGGCTGCATCCTCAAAAAAGAGAGTTTAGCTGGGTGTTGTGTCACACACCTGTAGTCCCAGCACTCTGGAGACAGGCAGGAGGATCACAAGTTTGAGGCCAGCCTGAACTACATAGTGAGATCCCGTCAGAGACCGGGGTGGGGGGGTGGATTAAACTCCCAGTCACAGACAGAGCCAGGACATCATCAGGATGTGTTCTTGCTATGTCCGCATGCTGTGCCCCCATCAAGCCTCAAACCCACCAGGAAAAGCGGAGATGATGTGTTCTATAGAAATAAACAATGACCACCCAGTGAGAACACATGGAGCTTTCGAGCTTTTGTTCAGAGCTTGCTACAGCACAGGCATCTGCAACTAGACTAGCGTTTGCTCTTTTCAGTAGATGCTGCCGAGCAGACAGGAATGGTAAAGCTTCCCAGTATAAAAAGGGAAGGTTTCATGCACTCTCTCCCCAGAGGCTGTGGACAGAGAGCCCCTGGTAGAGACACGGAAAATAGATAAAGGAATAGACCACTGGCATGGGGCGGTTACATCAAGAAGACAGAGGATTGGATATTTCAAAGCAAGACTTAAGACTTGGCACAAGAGGCTGGGAATTTAGCTCAGCAGCATAAGCACTTGCCTGGCAAGTGCAAGGTTGTGAGTTCAATCCCTGATACTGGAAAAAAAAAAAATTGGCACAAGGAAGACTCTGGAGACAGACCAGAAGGCACAATCACAGGTGACTGGTGATGCCATTTCCTAACCTGGGAGGGAGGTTCCGACCGCACCAGGAACAGGAGTGCAGAAGGAGCAAAGGTCAGGGCCTCACCCAGACAGTGTATGAGCTTGCTAAGGTCGCCACAGCGAAGACCATCAAGTGGAGGGCTAAACAGAGAGCTTCGTCTCACCAAAGTCCAAAATCAAAGTTGATTCCTTCTGCGGACCGTGAGGCAGAATCAGCTTTATGCCCCTCCTTTAGCTTCTTGTGAGCTCCTTGGCTTGCAGAAGAGGCGCCTTGATCTCTATCTTCACCTCCACGCAGTGTCCCCCCTGTGTGTCTTGTCCAAATGTCCCCTCCTGCTAAGGACACCATGAATGTTCCATTGGGACTCATCCTACCCCAGGAAGACCAAATCTTAATTAACAACATTGGCAAGGACCCAGTTTCTGAGTTTTGGGGATATACAATTAAACCCAAAACAGGAAGAATCAGTTATGATCAAGCAGCAAACACTAGGTGGTGCAAGACACGAGCTAACTCAGAACTGCTGGAATCAGAAGCAGGAGTCAAGATTTAGGGGAAACAGTGCCTTTGTTTATGTATTCATTTATTTAGAGACAGGGTCTTGCTATGAGGTCCAGGGTGGCCTTGAACTCACTATGTAGCTCTGGCTGGCCTCAAACTCGCAGTGATCCTCCTGTCTCAGCCTCCTGAGTGCTGTGATTATAGGCATGTACCACCATACCTGGCCCTCGGTGCCTTTGTTTAGAAAATGAGATTCAAATAGATGATCTCTACCATTTTCTTTCTAAGGAAACTTTGAAGGGAATAGAAAAATCCAACTCAGAATAGTTTAAACAAAATCCCATTTGGGCACTGTGATGCATGTCTGTACTGCCAGCACTGAGGAAGCTGAATCAGGAGGATCCCCATGAGCTACAGGGCAGCCTGGGCTACATAATAAACGAGTTCAAGACCAGTCTGCACTCCACAGGGAGATCCTGTCTCAAAAAAAAAAAAAAAGTCCCATCTCATAAAAATCCAGATGTTGACAATCGGCTTCACGGTTGGGCCCCTAACATCTTTCTACTTTCCTATCCCCAACGTGCTGGTTTCATTCTCCAGAATCTTTCCTCATGGTCAGAAGATGAGCAGCAGTTCTTGCTTCACACCCTGAGATACAGCACTGAGAGAAAGACAGTGAGGACTTTCTTTCAGAAAACACAGCTGCACTGGCCCAAGGGCCCGTGGGCTGGCCGTGTGACAGGGTCTTACCATCATATTTGGGGTCATGCAGGGATGGCCGAAAGGGTGGGCCCTCTCTCCACACAGCCCCTCACCGTGCAGTCATCCAGCCCACAAAGAGTCACTCTGTGTGGCACCTGGACACCAACAGGGCAAGCACTTATCAAACCTCTACTTGGCTCCCACGGCCAGAGAGGAACTGGGCAGGAGCATGTGCCTGGCAAATGCCAGGTCATGAGTTTGATCCTTTGTACCAAAAAGAAAAAAAAAAGAAGAGAAAAAATGATCAGGGACATGAAACACAAACTCGTGAAAGATTAAATAGATTTAAAGACTTGAGTAGAATTTTGAAGCTGATGTAAATCTGAAGGCAGGCCTAGGGAGAGGGCTGTCCCTGGGCAGGCCGCGTGGGTTTCTCCCAAGAGGCTCACAGGGCAGGGAATGTCCCATGCGCCAGGGGCAGGCTTCCGTGTTAGTCTTCCATCTCCAGAGAGCTGCTGCGTCCAGCCGAGCTCAGGAGGGCCCGGAGGAGTGAGTGGCTACTGGAACGCCCAAGACAATGAGGCAGCGGCCCAAGGTGAGGCAGACCGGAGGTGAAGGGTGACCCACTGCCTTCCGGAGGGAGCTCAAGCAGAGCTGCAGAGTTTCTTGCACAGAAAGTGGTCTGCTGAACATATAATCAGAGTGAAGCTGCTTGACTGCAACCTTGAATTATTAATGGGCTCTGATGGCCCATTACATATCGGTTGTTCAACTGATTGACCACAGAGCTCCATCCCCAACCATTTGTTTATTTATCTATTTATTTGGACACAGAATCTTACTAAGTTCCTAAGTTGCCCAAACTGGGCTTGAATTTGAAATCCTTCCACTTCAGCCTCCCAAGGTGCTGGGATTATAGGTGTGCTCGTGTATGTATCTTAAATGTATGGTGGAGAATTTAAAACAAAAAAGATGTAAAATAATGCAATCAGTGCTTGTAAAATAAAACATTCCCAATACAATGAAAGATCCCCAAATACCATCTCAGATTAAATCTCTCCCCCCTCCCCAATTGTTCACTTCTCTGAATTTGTTCTCCAGTGTCTCTGTGCTCTTCTTAATCTTACATCATATGTATAAATAATAAAGCTGACTACATTGTATTCAGCTAGTATCAAGATGCTGGATATAGTGGACATGGCAATGACTAATCCAGACAGTGCCCAGGACATGAAGCTGTAGAAACTGTCACCTGCACACCAATGCCAATTGTGGTCCACGGCCTTACCACCCTGGACACGCCTACCTCATCTGCCCTTGGGAGCTAAGCAGGCTCAGGCCTGGTTAACACTCGGACGGGAGACAATCATGTGGAGAGGTACAAAGCAAAAGCACTGGCAGTGCTGGGTGCCCATGCAGATCTGGGGTGCAGCTGCCAGCACCCTGGACATTCCCACGGTCCTGATGCAGCGCCCTGCACCAGGTCATGCTGGGGGGTGGGCTCTAGTGTCAGCCTCTTCCCCACCCCTCTCACCAGCTGGCCTCCCTGCTCCCTGGCAGAGAGCAGGAGCCCGTCCCAAACACCCCAGTCCTGCCTCAGTATACAGGTCATTTCCCAGCTGGAGCTCTCTTCGCAGTGCTCCCGAGGGGCACAGCAGGCAAAGCCAGGGGACGCTGCGTGGTGTGAAGGGAATCATCAGGAAAAGCCGCACCTGCGATTCTTTCAAGAGCCTGCAGACTGCTTGACCCCATCCCAGGGGTGGGGAGGTGGGATGTCTAGGTTGAGATCCAGAACCATCTTGGGTTATCTTAGGCTCTTAACTTTTGCATCTGACCAAACATTTTCCAAAGGAGTCCTCTGGTCCCCACCGCCCCTAAAGCTAAGAACACTGTAAGGGGACATCTGGACCCTGCAGAAGAGGCTTCTCCGTCTTGCCGTGGCCGCTTACCTGATGCTTCACCGTCCCTGGGGAATGTGTGGCTTGGTGACCTGCTCATGTTTTGTGATGATAAAAGAACATATAACCACCCCCCAGGGAGACTAACTTGAATCCGTGTTCCCATGTTCCCACACCATAGTCACTTGTATTTGGCTCAGGATAAACTATTTCCTTTAAGGCAGAAGCCTTATTTTAGGTCAGTAACACTCAGTTTCTCTGAGCACCAGCCACTTCCAAGGGAACCCACAGACCTGCAGTCCCACATGTCAATGCTCAGACATCTGAGCCTGTGGTTACACATTACACAAATGCAAAGTCCTTCCATTGGACTCTACTTTGAACTTCCGGTTCAAAGCTGAAGCACCACTCAGAGGTGAGTGTGTGTGTGTGTGTGTGTGTGTGTGTGTGTGTGTATGCACGCATGCGTGCACTTGGTCTGTGGTGCCTTTGGTCAGCACGTCCCTAATGCTAGCTGGTTGTCCTCCAACTGTGTGTAAGTTATTGTTTGCCTGTGATCAAAATTATGTAAATATCAATATTTTACTTCTCATTATGTAATATTTTACAGACACCAATTTAACTGACATAGCCATGTTTTTGTCTTTATGTTCAGATTGTGAATGCCAGAGTATTTTGTCCACATTATAAGAGTCTCCCTATGTACAGGGACACTTTTGAGACCCCCAGTGGGTACTAAAAACTAGGGATAGTATCAAACCCTACATCTACTGTTTTTTTAAATTACGCATACCTACGATAAAGCATAATCTTTAAGTACAGTAAGAGATTAGTAACACTAAGGACAATTATAGCAATAACTGTTACTATAATTGTTCTCTTTTATTACCAGCACCACTAGTGTTTTTGTTTGTTTTTGAGATGGGGTCTTTTTTTTTTTTTGTCTTTTTGAGACAGGGTCTTTATGCAGTTCAGACTGGCCCTGAGCTCACTTTGTAGTGCAGGCTGGTCTCGAACTCGCAACAATCCTCCTGCCTCAGCCTCCGGAGTGCTGGGATTACAGGCATGAGCCACCATGCCAGCTAAGATGGGGGTCTTACTAAGTAGTTCAGGTTGGCCTTAAACTC
Organism: Hydrochoerus hydrochaeris; assembly: GCA_004027455.1. Taxonomy (NCBI): domain Eukaryota; kingdom Metazoa; phylum Chordata; class Mammalia; order Rodentia; family Hydrochaeridae; genus Hydrochoerus; species Hydrochoerus hydrochaeris. The sequence continues at coordinate 99,334 of PVLA01004946.1, read as the reverse complement.
ACTAGGTAGCCCACACTGGCCTTGAACTGATAGAGATCTTCCTGCCCCAGCCTTCCAAATACTGGGATTACAGGTGTGCACCACCACACCCAAGTGCCAGCACCACTGCTCTTGTGCACTGACGCTATTACCAAGTAAAATAAGAGTACTTGAGTGCAAGCACTGTGATCCACAACAGATGATCTGGTGACTGCGGTGGCTACTGAAATGCGTAACAGGAAGGTAGGGTATGCAGGGTGGATGCACTGGACAAAAAGAGAATTCACACCTGGGATAGGGAGAACGGAACAAGACAGTATGAGATTTCACCACACTGCTCAGAACACTGGAATTTAAAACTTGTTTATTTCTTGATTTTTCCATTTTTACTTTTGAGCTGCAGTAGACTGTGAGTAATCACACTATGGAGAGCAAGGCCTGGAATGTGCAGGGCCCACTGTATTAAGTCTACATGTTTCTTGGGTATAATCAAGTGACTGTCACATAATTGTATAGGTTTTGTTCAGTTCTTACCTTTCTATGTCTCAGCAGGAAGCTGCCAACCTTCCAACTTTTTCTACCCATGTCTGTCAACACTCCTCTGTCAACCCAGGGAACACAAAAGAATCTATCAAAAAATATCATCCTGCTTTCCAGCTCCTGCTCAGCTATAGGAATTTGGCGACAACCTCAGTTTATACCTAGTCCCTCCCCTCCAGCTGATGGAGGTAGACTTTTCTTCCCTGCCAAAAGCAGAGCAAGAGTCTCAGTCACCTGTGCTTCAGGAAAGAGGAAGCCTTGCTTGTATTCCACAGGGAGGACTGCACCTCACTGCAGTCTGGGGGTGCTTGAGCCCCCTTGCCAGCGCCAGCAGTCCCAGCAGTGCAATATTTAACCCTGAGGCCCAGCCAAGACCTTGGAGGCTGGAGCCCTGCAGGACAAGCAGATGGCCACAGCCAGGGACATTGTAGTTGGCATAGAGCAGTTTCAGGGCTTTGCCAAGTCTGAAAAGCTGCCCCTGAAGTGGCCGTGGTCACTGCCTTTGGTCAGTCCAAGCCTGTGGACAGCTGTTTCTCTTCTATTAGCCAGCAAGGTCTCTCCACCACCTGTGGACTCCAACTTCTGGGACTGCAGAGGGTGTGGGGGGAGGCGTGCAGGGAGGAGGGAAAACGGGGAAACTGGAGGCAAGGAATCCAGTGAAAACTTCACCCCTGAGTTTTGCTCCTTGGACTGAGGATCAGTCACTGGGGGTCAATTGGAACCCCTGTTGAAGCGAACCCCAGGACCCCAGGGCATCTCAGTGAGCCTCCATTAATCAAACACCTTCTCCTAAGCACCAAGGAGGGATACGGACTTCAGTGAAGGTAAAGGCATTGTCTCAGCGGACATGGTTGTGAAGCTGAGGCAGGAGGATCACCGTGATTTCAAGGGCAGCCTGAGCTACATAGCAAGTTCAGGGCCAGCTTGAATTACATAGTAAGATATCTAAAAAAAAAAAAAGAAAAGAAAAGAAAAGAAAAAAGAAAAGAAAAGATTATTGCCTCTTTCCTCTCGTCATTACCACTTATGCAAAATTTTCTCAATGTAGTGGATTAACTAATGGGCAACTCATAACACCCAGCCAAGCTGAATCAGCACGGTGCAGGGTACGAAAGGCCCACATGAGGACTGTTGACAACAACCTAAGAGGAGAACCAGAAGGGATGATGGTGTGCTGTTGATTTCTCTGGAGAGGCTTGTCCCGCTGGCTTTCCTGGTGTGAACTTGGCTGTTACCATCAGAGGAGCTGTTACTGATGGCGGCTGTGGTTCTTTTCAGGGAAGCTCTGGTCTGCACTTTGGGTCTCTTCCTGGCTCCAGTGCAGATTCCTCAGCCTGCTGGCACAGATCCCTCATCAGGCTGGCACAGAGTTTCTAGCTTCTGCTACTAACCTTTGGGCTTTCCCAGTGCAGATCCTCGGTGCAGACTTGCATGAGACATTTCTCCACTGCTAGAACAAAATACTGGACATCCAAAACAAAGGAAGGAAAGAGTTATTTAGCTCACTGTTTGTGGAGGTTTCAGTCCATAATCAGCTGGCTCCAAGGCATGGTGGCATGACAGTGGGGCAACACTTCAAGACAGCACAAGACAGCAAAAGCAGCCAAAGCAAAAGGGGTTGGGAAAGAAGCCTCTTCTCCCTTATACTGTAAGCAGGCTACACCCCCTCTTCCCACCCTACCCCTACCTCAGTCAGGGTAGGTGTAGCACTCACAAAACCTCCTTACTCTACTCTTGCACAGGGGAGGATATTTACAAAGTTAAAACCCTGGCTCCCTGCTGAGTCTCTTAGTTAAACTTCTAAACTGCTCAAGTGGACACAATAGATCTACCATAATGAGGCCCAGCCCAGAACTTTTGTCATCTAGGATCTTCCTGACTTAAAAAGCTGTTTGTCATAATGAATTTTTCTGACAAAACCTTTTTTGGCTCACTCTATTTTAAAAAGGCCATTTTTGGGCCGGGGATTTAGCTCAATGACATAAGCGCCTGCCTGGCAAACGGGAGGTTGTGAGTTCAAACCCCGGGACCCCCCCCCCAAAAAAAAAAAGAATAAAAAAGGCCATTTGTTAAGGCAAAGGGTAGGGTGAATATACCTGAAAGATAAATGTCAAGCATCCATGTATTCGAGTGCAGGACCCCGCACACCTTGGTAATTATAATCCTCCTCTCACGCGGCCTGTAAGATGTGCTGGTCCTGCTCATCTCCAGCCCTCAGTCACTCTGTCTTTCGCTTTGGATTCCTAGTGAGCTGTGGAGCTGACCCTCTCCATGCTCGGTTTGCTTACGGCCTGATTTTGCAAGGCCTCGAATGCCAAATTACAGAGTTACAGGGGGTTGACTGGATCATGGACTCAAGAGAGGGACTGATACAGACTAACAAGGTTAGGAAGCGCTCGCTGAGCTGGGATTCTGAGTCTGAAGCATGGAGTCACTAACACATCCTGTTTCGCATCCAGTACGATCACCTCTAGGCCTAACTTCCTGACTAAACTTTTTCATTATAAACATAAATCATTTTAGGCAAATATGATATATGAGCTGATGAATATGGACATTTTATTTTATTATTTGATTTTTTGGAGACAGTATCTCACTATATAGCCCAGGCTGGCCTAGAACTCATAGCAATCCTCCTGCCTCAGCCTCCCAAGTGTTGGGATTACAGATGTGTACTACTGTAGCTGGCTTCTTTCCAGAATTTTATCCAAACTTTTATATTGACTTTTACTGATCATTTATTCTTATTTCTCTGCAACACAAGACCATGGCACAGAAAATTCTGGTTACCCTAAGGCTCTAAGTATTAAAATTTCTTATTAGAATACAATTAATCAAAGCAATATAAATGCATTCCAAATATTAATAATAAACATAGAAAAATACATTTTTAGTCAGGCATGGTGATGCACATCTGTAATCCCAGCTCTTGGGAGGCTGAGACAGGAGGATCACTGTGAGTTCCAGGACAGTCTCAGGGGTACAATAAATTAAAGGTCAGCCTGAACTACAGAATGAGACTATCTCAAAAAAAATTATTGGAATTTGATTTTTTATAAAATAAAGGGAGATTAATAAACGATTAATCCTGTACTCATAGAGTATTCCTTTTTGGCTCTTCATCTTCCCATTTTTATAGCTGTGAGTTCTGAGAACTGTTGGACAAATAATTTAGCAGGTGAAATTGGAACATTTTATTTTTGTTGTTTTTCAGACAGGGTCTTGGTATGTAGTTCAGGCTGGCCTTGAACTCAAAGTGATCCTCCTGCCTCAGCCTCCTGCATGCTGGGATTATGGGCATGTGCCACCATACCTGGTGAGACTGGAAATTTTTCTTACAGCAATGTCATTCATCCAATCTTCCAAACTGTATTTCAAAAATCCAGCAATGTATCTGAGATTATTTTTACCTGCTGAAAATTCCAAGTACTCCTCCTTCCCATTCATTGAAGACAAAGAACTGGAATCCTTACTTACAAAATGATGTTGCCAACCACTCAGAGTCATTTGCTTTTCTCATGTCAATGCCAGTTTTTCTAACTGTCCCTGTGTTTGTCACTTTAGAGATAATCATTTCCATGACAAAAGCCATAGTGTGACTCTGGGTACAAGCAGGCTGTTGTCTTTTGTAAAGGAGGATGCAATTGTGGGCAAATTTCTGGGCTGTATCAATTTCAGAAAAGAATATATATGAAAATTTAAGTTCTAAGTTCTGGAAATGGATTTTTTTTTTTTTTTTTTTTGTACTGGAGATTGAACTCATGACCTTGCACTTGCCAGACAGGTACTTGTACCACTGAGCTAAATCCCAGCCCTGGAAATGGGATCTTTTAAATTCTGTTCCTCTGAGTTCCTTGGGTACCACTCTTCCGTAGTTCCTGCTTCAGATTACTTTGCTGATGCTCCTGACCTTTGGCCCTGGAAGTATAATGGGCCAAACTATTAAAGAAGCAAGACCATTCTTCCTGAGGTGGAAAAGAGAGACACTGCAGTTTGCACGTAGGTGAGTTTATTGACTATGAAACTGCAGTTGGGAAACCTAGACACAATGTATAAACAGAACTCAGGTGGTTCATGGTGAAAATAGAATAAAACCGAAGGTGTACGGCCTTAAAATTTACACGATAGGAGTCGTTCTCTTGTGGCTGAAAGTTGTCAGTGTCTTGTACAAATTTTACTGCCATAATAACCCACACAGCAGATGAGTAACTGCCATGGTACTGCTGGCAGGTAGAGTTTGCAGATGGCAAATGACATCTGCAGAACAATGTGACAGCTGAAAGGACATAAAACTTCTATGCTTCTGCAGGAAGGGAGGAGAGCACAGCGGTCCCCAGGCAGACTGGTTCTCAGTGCCCTCTTGGGGACACTGGGCCATGTCTGGAGACTTCTGTTGTCATGACTTGATGACTTGATGAGGGTGATTCTAGTGGTATCTGGTGTGCAGAGGCCAGGGATGCTGCTAAACGAGGCACGGGATGGTCCCCCAAAGAATTTACTTACCCCCAAAGCCAACAGTGCCAGGGCATCGGCATTGGAGCCCTTGTTGTGCCGTTCTGGTTACCCTAAGGCTCTAAGTATTAAATCCCCCACCCTAGCTACTTAACCTTTCTGAGCCTGGCCTGCTCATCTGTGTAGCAAGCTGATGGCTGCTGTTCACACTGCTGAGTACTAGTACCAGGTGCCACTCTCTATATTTTATTCCCTCCTTCCAAAATCCCTGTGAGGTCCTGTTACTTCATTTATGGATGAATAAGAACTAAAATAGTGACGATAAGCACTATTAGAACACAGTGAGGATAAGCAATCAACTGTCACTTAAGAGTATTTTAATAAAAAGATACACTGAACTAAGCATATTTTTTTGTTTGTTTTTTTGGTACAGAATTTCACTGTTTTTGAACCAGGGATTGAACTATGACCTCATGCTTGCCAGGCAGGCACTTGTGCCACCGAGCTAAATCCCCCAAGATCTCACTATGTAGCCCAGGCTGGTCTCAAACTTCAGGCAGCATTCCTGTATCAGCCTCCCCTGGGATGGAATTACAGGTGTGGCTACTATACCTGGCTGCATATTGTCACAGATACCAACACTTTTGGCAGTGACAAGTAATTCTTGGCAGCTGGACGTGGTGGTGCACACCTGTGACCCCAGCACTCTGGGAGGCTGAGTCAGGAGGATTTAAAGTTTGCCCCCAGCCCAGGCAATTTAGCAATATCCTGTGCCAATAAAAGGGGAAAAAAAGTGTTCATGAATATACAAGCTTTCATGGTGCGGTCTTCTCCTGCCTCTGGTTCTACTGCAGTCACATTCTGTTTCAGGACCTTTTCACTTGCTCTTTTCTCTATGTAGGCAAGGTTAGTTCCCAGATTTAAGCCTCAGCTCCAATGTCACTTGATCTGGGAGACCTTTCTAGAACATCCAATAAATACCATATACTCCACTTCATACTTTTTAATTTTAGTTAGCAACTGCCTGACATAATCATTTCATTCCTATCTCTGGTCAGGCATGATGGCAAATGCCTGTAATCCCAGCACTCAAAAGGCTGAGGCTGGAGGATCGCTTCGAGTTCAAGGTCAGCCCAGGCTACACAGTGAGTGAAAAGCCAGCTTTAATTCTGGGTAAGACACGGGAAAAAAACCCCACTATTTCCCTAATTAGAGAAAAAAACGCTGTGAACACAGAACTCAATCGTTCACCATATGGCCCCAACACCTAGGATGGTGCTGGCCCACTGGCCACTCTCCATGTATTCTCAATGAATCCATAGCTGTCTTTGTGTCTCTAACCCAAGTGACAATGAAGTACAAAAAAAAAAAATCAAAGATATGTAAAATGGAGATGAGGAAAATTATAACTAAAAATCTGTATTTAAAAAAAAAATATTGCAACTTCCGAGACAAAGTTACCCAAGGCTATCCACAGAGTTCCCTTCATTAATTTATGCTTCTTTCCTTCCAGACCCATCACACTCAAAATTCCTCAAGAATGTTGTGCACCCAGAAATTGGCTAAGTTAAAAAGAGCGGGAACCTAGTCCTCAGATAACCCAACCAGCTGAGGGGATTGAAGGAATGCTTCAATTTTCCACCTCAAAACAAAGCAACAAAACTGGGCCCATACCTGTAAAATGGGCCAGGACCCCTTCTGGGGACTGGTCACCTTCTCCTTGGGTTCCCACCCCATCAAAAGAAGCACAAATGGGCCGGGATAAGCACCGGCTTGGCAGGAACAAGGTTTGATTCCCGGTACCAAAAGAACAGCATAAACGTCCCCAGCTCCTGGAAATAACGCGCCTCTCCCTGGTCTCCAGAGCCTGCGCTCTGAGCCAGCACTGTCACAGTTCGGCCTCATCAATTCTTTTATGCCTGAAAATTCTTGTTCCGTTGCAGGCAGCTGAGTTACAAATATTATAGGCAGTGAGACACGGCTAGGTCCTCAAAGGAGCCAGTGCAGACACCTGGCAAGGGGGGAGATAGACAAAGGACCAAACAAAAGCATCCACTTCCTTAAGACTAATATTCTAATTAGTTCCCTCTCACTCTGGAGTCACTATCCCATCCCCCTAGGGGGAAGGTCACAGCTCTAAAAATGCCCCCTTTCTACATGACTGGCTTTCCCCTTTGTCCCTAATGTAATCAATTTGACCTGAACTACGTATCTTTTCGGCTAACTATAGTTATGTCCCACCTTATGCCCATCTGCCTTGTGAGTTCCCAGTCCCCAGTCCGTCCGTCCACCCCACCTTGTACCCATGGTTTCGCTCTATAAAAGTCCCTGGAAAAGACAAGAGTCCTGGGCAACCCGCTCGGGACCCCTTCTGTCCCTCAGACAGAAGCTTTCTCTCAGTAAATATATTCTACTCTTAACCTCCTTTGTTCCTAAGATTCAGTCTTCGATTTTAGAGAACACGAACTCGCGGGCATAGTAGGTCGCGAGTTTTATTCCCCTATATCATGATGTTCCAGGGTGGGTGTCGGGGAACCTGCAAAACGCCATCTGCGGTTTCAGGTCTCCAGCACTGCCCCGGAAGCCTCCTGGCCCCTGTCCCGCCACCCCGTGAGGTCATCAGCCGTGTTTAGGACGCCCCAGCGCAGCGAGCACCCGGAGCCATTCAGAAAGGGAACCGCAGAGAACGCGGCCCAACGGGGTTAGAGACGCCGCTGCCCAGGGCCCCGGGGTCACGAGGGCCGCCGCTCAATGGCGGCGAGGGGGCTAAGGCCCTGGCCCTAAGGAGGGCTCCCGGCAGCTCTGTTTCTGAGTTGGCCCAACTGTGCCGCACCACGGACTGGAAATGCACGTCAGTGTGAACAGTAGGCAGCAGAGAGTGCTTTAACGGAGCTGCAATGTCGCCCACTGGACAACAGACACGGGGCACCCATCATGGCTGCCGGCGACGGCGCAGCCAGACGCAACCGAAAGGAAATGGCGCCGGGCGCGCGGCCAGTCTCGGCGGCCCCGGGGGCGAGGCGAGAGGGTCGCGGAGATAACCTATGAGGGCCTAGCCGAGGACCTAAATACTCTCCTGGCTCCGGCACCTTGCAAACTCTGAAGCTGTAACATGGAAGACGGTTATTGTCTCTGTAAAATGACTCGCACCCGCAAGCCCCAACTTCCGTCCCGCGGCGGAATCCGGCAAAAAATCTCTATTCTCTAACATTATACGCCACGCATACTGCGCATCTCCGCAATAGTGGGCCGGCTAAAGACGTAAAGAATGTTACGTCGCAACGAAGGCTCTTCCCCTGCCCCACCCCTGTTCTAGTTCAGGCGGCACGAGAACTTTACGTCTACTCCGTATTTTGTTTTTCTTGTATGAACCGAAAAGTGCACCGGTCTTCGCAACTGACGTAAAAGGCTTCCAAGAATATCCGTAACGCCCCGCGGAGCCCTCGGGCGATTCCGAAACCCTGTTTACGTATCGTCTCCGCCGTACGTAGCGTTAAGTTGGAGCAGCCTCAGTGGCGGCCGCCATTTTGTGCAGTCGCTGAGAGGGAAGGAGACGCCTAAACCGCGGCACTGCCGGGTTTGAGCGTAGCCAAACCTACCCACCGTTTTTATAACCCCGATTCTCTGTGTTTTGCTCCCGTCTCCGACGAGAGAGGCGGCGACGGTGGCGTCTGCGACGGGAGACAGCGCGTCGGAGCGAGAAAGCGCCGCGCCTGCCGCCGCCCCAACAGCGGAGGCGCCGCCGCCATCGGTCGTCACCAGACCGGAGCCGCAGGCCCTCCCGAGCCCGGCCATCCGTGCCCCGCTCCCAGATCTCTACCCATTTGGGACCATGCGCGGAGGCGGCTTTGGGGACAGGGACAGGGACCGGGACCGTGGCGGGTAAGGGGAGAGGCGGCTGGACGCGAAGCCGCGCGTGTGCGTGGGGCGGGGGAGGGGGCTCCGCGGCACAATGGCGGCCTCGGGGGAGCGGGACTGAGGCCCGGCTGCTGCGGCCGGGTCACCGGGCCCCCCCTCGCCGCAGTGACCGTCAGGAAAAATGCTCTTGTGCTGCTTCGGGAGGTCCAGCGCCAAATGGCTTCCTTTATATGACGTCCCGGGAGATCCCTGGAGGTGATCAGTCTACAGAGCCGTTTCTCGTTTTGTTTTTGTTTCCGGTGCTGCGGATCGAACCCTAGGCCTTGACTCCTGCTAGGCGGTCGTCCCACCACCACTACACTCGGGATTTTGCATAGGTTTTTAATCGCCTTCCGTCATCTTTCGTGTAATTCAGAGGAAGCCCTTAGAAGTGTAAAGTAATGGAGTCAGTTGCTATCTATAGTGTTGGAGAAAAGAGAGTTTGGGGAGAAAGGCTGTAATGTAATTTTTAACCTTTTTATTTTTCACTCTTCTCTATCCCAGCGTTAATTCTTGGTCTGGCCTGGAAAGTTTTGATGTTATAGTGCCACGGTTGCACTATCAGGAATGAAAAGTTAACAGGATTAAACCTGAAACCGTCTGAGATACTGAGGTTTTAGGGTTTTGTCAGCTAGATGACTTATTGCTTAACAGATCCATTGACGTGTGCTACCCAGTTTTGTGTTTTTGAGACGGGATCTTATTGTGTAATCCAGGCCGACCTTGAGCTCACAGCGATTCTCCTGCCTCGGCCTTCCTAGTGGGGTGTTGAGATGACAGGTTGTGCCACCATTTCTTAATGTCTGATTTTAGGCATGTCCTTAATTTTTGTGAGCCCATTTTTTTCAGCCGAAGGAAAGAATACTTCGCTGTGTTCTCGGGAATGAAGAGTTAATGTGTGTGATTGATCCGCTGTAGTTTGTGATACTCTTCCAAAACACTTATGTTTTAAATGGATAAATATTAGACTTGGCACAAGCATTTCATTTATCACTTAAAAGTTACAAAATAAAAACTATTTAAATAAGAACTTCCCAGTTAGGAAGGAAAATCTCTGACCTCTTGTTACAGATTTTGAGAGGAGGGCTAAAAGTGAAATGTTCATTTAGCGTTTCACAGTTGAGTGAAGTTTAGAAGTGAATTTCAACACAGCTGCCCAGAAAATAACTAGTAAACTTGAAAGTGACCCAGTAATTGTTTTACGCTCTAGTGTAAACGCTAAAGATCTAGAAAAATCTTTGCACATGTGACCCAGGAGTCGTGTATAAAACCATTTACCCTAACTAACATTGTCGGTGAGAGTAGCTTATTGGAAACTCAAGTGTCCCGATAAATTGCAGGTATGTGTATATTTGAATACAATACAGCTAGTGAAAAGGAAAGAAAACTTAGATCATAGATGATTCTCAGACATGTTGAGTTTTTAAAATAGGTTGAGCTATTGAAGGGTACAGGCAAATAGGACAGAACTATAAAAACCAGAGAAATGGTTACTACAACTCAAGGTAGCTGTTAATGCTGGAGGCTGTAAATTTGGAAGAGGTACAAGAGGAGGCTCCCAAAGTATTGATGGTGGTATTCTATTTCTTTACTGTTGGTGACAGTTCATCATTAATGTAATTTAATAATTATTATTTGAAAAGAGGAGAAACGGTGAAGGGCCATCCATATCCCATAGTGACTCATTGAGTATCAGATGATACCTAAAAATGGGAAGCTTTTTTAAATCCCAAGACAAAATTGCACTCTTTGCTAAGGTCTGTGCCCTACTACTTTCACTTGAGTTTTCCTTTGTGCTTTAAATTGCTGCTGTTTTGCTCTTAAAGTTACAAAGCTGAACTGAATTAGTTGGAAACACGGTATTTCTTGAAGAGAACCTATTTAGAGTCCTTTTAACTGGTTTACAAATGGGAATGGCCAATACATGTGGCCCTTGGTCTGGGTACTGGGAACTATGTACTGGAAGCCTGAGGACATGTAATAGATACGAGTATATGTACTTTAATGCTGTGTGCTTCTCCAGTTTTTTTTGGTTTTTTTCTTTTACTGGTTCAGTAGCAGTATAGATGGTATCTGTTTACTGTGTTTATTGAGTGTAGATACCCACAATGCCAAAAAAAATTTCCTGTTGGTCTTTAAGCCCAAGCGTTCTAATGGTTTGAGTTACAGGAAATGGAACATCTTTAAGATAGCTATTGCTGCAGCACTGTGGAACATGCCTGTAATCATGCGCACTTGGGGCTGGCTGAGTGAGGCAGGAGGATCACAAGTTGGAGCCTAGCCTTGGCAACTTAACAAGACCCTGTCTCAATAATTAAAGGGCTGGAGATGGTACTCCATACAAAGGCTTTGGATTTTGTTCCAAGCACTGGAAAAGTAAACACTTTCCACAAGATGTTATGAGTTAAGAGTGGGAAAAGCAAATTAAATTCGGTATTGTGTTTTACAAGGAGTAAAGGAAATGAGATGAAAAAATAGCCTTACAGTTGGTATAGTAAACAAAGCACTACCTTTATGTAGAGTGATATAGGGAAATGAAGGCCATCTTAGTGTTAGGATTCTTCTAGAAAAATAACTTGTAAACGTTTACATTTTAGGTTTGGCTAGTGTGGCCGTGTTTATATTTTCACTTAGCTTGCTTGTTGCAAAGAGTGTATTAAAAAATCCAAACTTGAGTTTTAAAGACCTTAAATATGGTTTATTGATGGTTCTCCTATAAATTCTTATAATTTTCCTATAAATTGTTTTCTGGCTCTTTTGTTAGCATATACTATCAATCTTTTATAGGTCCCAGTAGTTTCCTTTTTACACAGTAGAGCAGAAGTGTTCTTTATGGTCTAAAAGGGGAAGGAATCTGAAAAGCTGTTCAAAGTTTGAAGAACTTACTTTGAATTTTCCTCCCATCCACACCCGTGCCCTTTAAACTTTTAATTGCCTCGTCTCACACAAAATATTTATCTGTTTTATTCTTTAGTATCTGTAGCACCACCTAAAACAGCATAGTTGTTGAATAAATAGATGGCTGTGTCAGATACTGTTTTAAGCACACACCCATAAAATGGGGGTGGGGAGCTGGTAGTATCCTACAAGTTCCATCTTCGTGCATGTATTCTGGGCACATAAGGTAACATAGCTTTAAAAATACTAATGAGCTAAAAATTCTTGCTGTTTCTAGATTTGGAGCAAGAGGCGGTAGTGGCCTTCCTCCGAAGAAATTTGGTAATCCTGGGGAGCGTTTACGTAAAAAGAAATGGGATTTGAGTGAGCTCCCTAAGTTTGAAAAAAATTTTTATGTGGAACATCCAGAAGTGGCAAGGCTGACTCCAGTAAGTATGTGTGTGTGTGTGCGCGCATGTGTGTGCGTGCGTGTGTGCGCGCGCTTGACTCTTTTTATACAGATAAATGAAGCAAATAGAAGTATAAGGTAGAGGGACTAGGGATTTAGCTCAGTGGCATAAAAGCCCCTGCCTTGCAAGGATGCGGTCGTGAGTTCGATCCTTGGTAGCGATAAAAAAAAAAAAGAAGTATAAGGTAGAATTTACTTGTTGCTGTTTTATACTTTATTACAGTGTAAGGTTCTTAGATCCTTAAGAGTACTTGATACTCATAAGAGGGACCAGTTTAAATATACATATAATGTATTGCTTGGTGCTTCCTTACTGTTTTTTCAACATTTCTCGTATATGGTTTTAACTGTGTATTAGGTCATTTCTTTATATATGAGGTAAATTTTAATGGTAAATTGTTTTTTAACTTCAGTATTGTTTTGTACTCTACCTATGAAGTGGTTGTTTATTCAGAGAAGTAATTTAAAAGCACATGTGGCCCTACTTTCCATGTACTCTGGCACTTCCTGGTTCTAACCATAAATGGAAGTTACTTGTTCCTTCTATGTATTTCCTTGAGTAGAAGGGAACCCCTAGCCACCTGCATTGTTAATTCATACAGGAGAATCCTCACAAAATTAAAGCGGCATATGGTATATGAAAGCGTAGTATATATTTACCATTGTTACTCTGGCTTAGGTGATAATTATTTGGCTAATAAAAGTTTTGGGTATGGACAATAACTTTCACTAATTCGTCTTCATTTTTTCTGCCAGTATGAGGTTGATGAGCTACGCCGAAAAAAAGAGATTACAGTGCGAGGGGGAGATGTTTGTCCTAAGCCTGTCTTTGCCTTCCATCATGCTAACTTCCCACGTAAGTGTTCTTCAACCCAGAATCTTGCTGGGCTGGGCATGATGGTCCACACCTGTAGTCCCAGCACTGGGGAGGCTGAGGCAGAAGGATCTTTTCAGTTCAAGGCCAGCCTGGACTTTGACCAGCCTTAGGATTTTGTCAAGAAGACAAGTAGAAATCTTTTGTAAAAGTAGTGTCTTATGTAATGGTTTTGTCTGTCTTGCTGCTGAGACAAAATGCACACACAACACCCAAAGTTAAAGGAGAAAGTATTTGTTTGGCTGGCAGTTCATAGAGGTTTCAGTCCATAGTTGGCTGACTCCAAGGGAGAGTGGCACATGATAGGACCTTGAGGAGGAGAAAGAGTTTTTTGCAGGCAGATGATAGCAAAAGCAAGCAAGGGAGACCACAGCTCTTTGTGTCCCTTATCCAGGCTACTTAGGATGGGTAGCACACCCTTGATCCTAGTATTGTGTCATATCAATTCCAGTGTCATACACTCTAGATCCAGCCACTTCTGAGAAAGCCCCACCTACGACATGAGTTTTGGGGGAAACATCTAGACACAAGGCATAAGAGGTTTCAAAAAAATTAACTGCTTAAGGGTTGTGGTAAATAAGTTGGTGCATAAGAATTTTTTGTGCTCATCTGCTCTCTAGATGAAGGATTCTTTTTCTTTGTTCATTTGTCACACTGGTTTGCCACTTCCCTGAGCAAACAGCAGAATGAAACTGCTTTCTAGCTGAAAATAAGAAGAATTTGGCAACAGTGTGACTGTTGTAGCCCTGTGCCCTTAGATGCTGTAGGATAGTGGTTTTAAAATGTAATGAGCTGGATGTAAATTCCATTTTTTTTTAAAAGGCACTAATACATTTACCCTTTCACAGAATATGTAATGGATGTGTTGATGGATCAACACTTTACAGAACCAACTCCGATTCAGTGCCAGGGATTTCCATTGGCTCTTAGCGGCCGGGATATGGTGGGCATTGCTCAGACAGGCTCTGGGAAGACATTGGCGGTGAGTTCCAGCAAGTACAGTTATTTGGCATTGTGGTAACTTACTTTGCTATCCTAATTGTCACAAAAGTATAATTCGGTAGTGTATGTAATGTTAGCTATCAAATATATGAACATATTCAGATGTACATTGCACAAGAGATGGGAGTATTAGATTCTGCTTTTCACATTGCTGTTTCAGCATTATTACTGTTTTAAGTTAGAATAGTTTAAGATGATGACTTGGTTTTGGCGTAAAATTCTGTGTTTATTCCTCCCCAGTATCTCCTGCCTGCAATTGTACATATTAACCACCAGCCATACTTGGAAAGGGGAGATGGCCCAATCGTAAGTGTGTTTTGTTCCATTTACAGTTTTAAGAGTACAAATGAATGGTCTTGTGTATTAGGTACTGCTTTACTCACTCAGTCCAATTTCATTCTTAAGTTCATCTACCCTCCGTATCTGTACGGGATATAACCCCATTTTGGGAGTAAATGACTTGCCCAGGTGCCTGCAGCAAATAAATAACTTACTTCAGGTTTGAACTATTCTTATGCTTAAGTGCTAATTTAGTGCACATTGTGTTCACTTTTGGAGAGAGGACAGGGCCTCACAGGAGTTTAACTCACTGTGTAGCCCAGGCTGGCCTTACACACACAGTTATCCTAAGACTCTCAAGTGTTGGTATTACAGGCTTGTGCCACCACACATTTTGAGACAGGGTCTAAGTTGTTTAGAGCACTGTGATTATAGCAATATACTGCCACACTCAGCTTGCTCTTCCATTTTCTTATTTGTGCTGATATTTAATCCATGGTTTCATTGCAGGACTATTTTAAATACATTTACTCATTTTGTGAGAGTTGTATAGTTTCACTAGGTCAGTGATAGTGAATCCTTTAGAACTTTTGGTGATAACAGGCCATTGTGGCACATGTGCCACAGGTTTGCTGCCACGGTACTGGGTAATATGGTAGACAGCCACTTACGTAGTATGTGTGACAAACAAATGATAATATCTTAAAGTCAAGTGATGAGGGTGCATTATCAGCATATTGGGCAGCAAATGTCACCAGTTTTTAGCCACACTGCAGTGTAGTTGTACATAAGTCTCCTGGCATCCCAGTACCGCGTCCTATCACATTAAAGTATTACTAAGGGAAGAATTAATTACCATTTTGTACTTTGTTGTTTCTGGGAAGTTGTTTGGTTTAACTTGTGGGTTTTTTATTTGTTTGGCTTATTTCAGTGTCTAGTTCTGGCTCCTACCAGAGAGCTTGCTCAGCAAGTACAGCAAGTGGCTGATGACTATGGCAAGTGTTCAAGGTTGAAGAGTACTTGCATTTATGGAGGTGCTCCTAAAGGCCCCCAGATTCGAGACCTGGAAAGAGGTAATTTGATAAAAATATTTCAGTGCATAAGACTAGTTTATCTTTTAGCAATTTCTGGGTATGAAATTGAAGAAAAAGTAAAGGATTCTTGTGAAAAAAACTTAGAGAAGCTTAGAAATTCTCATTTGGTTGTACTAACTAGTTTGGGAGAGGACATTTACTTTAGCTGGAGACTTTGTAAGATTGATGTTTGCGGCTGAATTTTTTTTCCGTTATGTTTTTAAAGTTTCTGCTCTGCAGCTTGTGTGCAAGGTCACCAGAGCTGGTGTTTCTCGGTGCGTGTGCTCAGGTTCAGATAGTAAGTAAAGAATTCCTAGTGAGTCAGATTTTTGTGCTTTACAGGTGTTGAGATCTGCATAGCCACTCCTGGACGCCTGATAGATTTCCTAGAGTCAGGAAAAACAAACCTGCGCCGCTGTACTTACCTGGTTCTGGATGAGGCTGACAGAATGCTTGATATGGGCTTTGAACCTCAGATCCGTAAAATTGTTGACCAAATCAGGGTGTGTACTTCAGGCATTTATACTTGTTGTCTTTGTTTTGCCTTTAGACCTTTTGATGGTTATGTAGTTCCTTATCCTGAAAGAATTTTCCTTTTCTGATAGCCTGATAGGCAGACATTGATGTGGAGTGCAACTTGGCCGAAAGAAGTAAGGCAGCTTGCAGAGGATTTCTTGCGTGATTACACTCAGATCAACGTGGGCAATCTGGAGTTGAGTGCCAACCACAACATCCTTCAGATTGTGGATGTCTGCATGGAAAGTGAAAAAGATCACAAGTATGAAAGAGTCCACTTGTTCTCATAATACTAATGCATTGTTCCTAGTAATCCTCCAGAATTAAAGTATTAAGAGAAGCCAGTATTTTTTAAGCCCTGAAAAAATTAGAAACACTGGGGCTTCCTAGTCATCCATTCTTTGTATCACCAATAGCAGTGTCTTGGATTTGAATCCTGGTTAGTAGTGTAGTTAGAACAGTATATATAGGAAGATTTTTCTATATAATGACTTGTTGGTCTTACTCAGATTGATCCAACTGATGGAGGAAATAATGGCTGAAAAGGAAAATAAGACCATAATATTTGTAGAGACAAAGAGACGCTGTGATGACCTCACTCGAAGGATGCGCAGAGATGGGTGAGTATAGCACCAGAATAGTTAGCCTTGGGTTTCATTGTTACTGGTGATTTTTAAAATGGCATTACATACTCTATAGAATTTTATGCCTTAGATAGTATTGTGATACCACCTCACATTCCAAAAAAAAAAAAAAAACCCATACTGTAAATTAAACTTGGGGTTCATACTGAGTAATACAGTATGAACTATATTCCCATCCCTTCTTTTGTTTTGCATTTTAAGGCAGGCCCTTATCTTAAAAGCCCAGGCTTGACTCAAACTTGTGATAGCCTAGCCCTAACTTCCCTGACATGTGCCACCATGCCTATCCTTAAGCAGATGCAATTGTCTGATCATGTTCTCTAACTTTAACAAAATAATGTAATAAGCTTCTTTTTTAAAAAAGAAGAAAACTTAATTTTTCTCTTTAAATTTAAAAAATTTCTAAAACATTTGTCATTTTTTTCTGGTAGTTGGCCAGCTATGTGTATCCATGGAGATAAGAGTCAACCAGAAAGAGATTGGGTACTTAATGGTAAGTCCAAAACTAAGCATTTTCAATGGATTTTTGCCTAAAAATCTATAGAAGAGATAGTAAATATTTTGACTTTGCAGACTTAATAGGAGTTTTGTTGTTGCTGCTGAGGCAGGCCTCGTAGGCCTGACTGAGTTCAAGCAAAGCATTATTTACAGAAATAGGTGTTATATTGGATTTGGTCTGAGGGCCAGCTGTGTCATGATGGATTTGGCCTGCTTTAGTTAATTGAATACTGGAAGTACTTTTGATAGGTCTCCAGGGTCCTTCAAAGATAATAAAAATCACCCTTTTATTTTTAGTAAGTTCTTGGCTTTGTGGTTCAATGAGTAATTATCTTTTGGCAAAAGTTTGGCAGTTAAATGTTTTAAAGAAAAATTGTCCTTAGTTTAGCGTGTTCCTTCAGTCCTTGCTTTTCACGAGTGCTCTGTTACAAGAAGGCCCATTGAGCAAAGTGGAAGAGGCCATATTCAGAAGTAACATGAAAGCCTTTTGGAGAAGGGATTTTTCTCCTTTGATTCCACATCCTTTAATTCTGTCACTTGCCTTGCCTTGATTGTGTGTGTAATTTGGCTCTCTTTTGTTTTCTCCCCAGAATTCCGTTCTGGAAAGGCTCCCATTCTCATTGCCACGGATGTAGCCTCCCGTGGGCTAGGTTTGTATAGATAGGTGTCTCTGTTGATGGTTTATATATCTTTTGGTTTAAAGATTTGTCATTTGAAATTTAAAGGTGTTTATACATCTGTTTAGTAAAAAGAGAAGGGAATAGTGGTGGTTTTTTTGTTTTGTTTTTTTTGTCCCCTCCCCACAGTTTTTTTTATCCTTGGTTTTTGGGGTTTTTTTCTCCCCCTATTATTTTCAAAGTCTCTTCCTGCTCCTAACAAACAGGCTTTGGTCTGCAGCAAGGCCTAGGCATGACTCTTCAGTTAGAGGGAGAAGAGACACTCAGTTGAACATTCAGTGTTAACTTCTTTCTGGTTAAGTCTTATTTTCTGGCTGGATAGAAGGAGCCTGGTTGAATCTAGCTGTCATGAGCTAGTTTGTCCTGGTTATTTTCTCTATATCATCTTGTCTGCTGTACATAAATCATATAGAGGCCCGGTTCTGGGGATGCTTATTAGATGAAATTTAATAAGCCTATATTTCATTGAGTTAAATACGCATTGCCCAGTGTTACTTGCTGAAATGAATTAATGATGGGCTCTCAGTTACCCCTTCCCCCCATCCATACTTGTATCAGATTTGTTAATTCTGAGAGCTTAATCAGAAGGTGTGCTGGAGGTTTTGGCCCCTTTCAATCAATCCTGTGGTACTTTAACCCATCATTCTGAGCTAAACAGGTCTGACTCAGAACTTTTATATTTCAAAAGATGATTTGTGTCACTTAGGAAATCTTCAAACTGTTGACAGTAATTTCTCGTCCAGTAAGGTGAGAAGCACTATATTCCCATATACCATTTAAAGAAAACAACCATTTACACTGGACTAAAAAGTGGTGGAGCCTTTTATCCATTGGACTTATCATTCCCTCCTTCAGAGGTGGCGACCTGCAGCCATGACGGAGAGTTGTCTCTGCCCTTTGAGGTCATGTCTGGAGCTGTGCCGTTAGAACTTGGGCCTGTTGGGAGAGAAGGCGGAGGCCTGAAAGCAGTTCACATGAAAGCTTTCAGTGATCGTGGTTTTTAAACAGGCTTGCTATGTGCTGGTAGCTTCTTTGTGCATCTTGCCTAGACAATTAAAAATATTTGCTCCATGTCCCCCTATATTTCTAAATCAAATCAATTGGCTACCGTTAGAATAACTTAGACTCTTCATCCTGCCCCCTCTCATCCAAGTGAGGGGAGAGGGAAGGTACCTGAGTCTGTTTCTTGTTACTCAACATCAGTGTTTACTTTGGGCCCCTTTATTTGCTGCCTTGTAAAAATCAAAGGAGGGAGAAAACCCACCAAAATGGCAGAATTCTGACCAAGGTCCTACAAGATCCTGGAAAGTGAAGGCTTCTACCTCATAGACAGGGGTGCGATTTTCAGCTGAGTCACCAGGCCTTTTTTCACTTCCTGTCAAGCGATGGTCTCTTAAATGTTCCCTTCAGGTAAGTTCTTTGCTTCCCCTAATTTTATAATAGTCACCCTCAGGCAACCACAGTGCCCTTTCCACTGGGATATTTTTAATTTCTCCTTTTTTGTTTAAGCTACACACTGTTAAACTAAAAGTATTGAATTTAATTTGTTTTGTTTTTTAACAGAAGCTTTGCTATCAGCTGCAGATCACCCAATACATGGCCAAGGCAAATCTACATTGGCCCGAAGCAGCTCTAGATGAGCCTATCTGGCTAGTCTGAGACCCTCCCAATTAGTGATTGGACATTCAGGCCATGTTGTAGGGCTTTGCAGACCACAGGTTCTTACTGCTGGCCAGAAAGTTCACTTTTCTATTTCTTAACCCTGCTACAGCATCTTCTATAAAGGCAGCAAGATAATATTGTGGCAGTGCATAAGTAACAACAGGGCAGGCTTGCCTGGAGAAAACCAAAGTCTGCTCTTGCCCTCATGTGCCCTCTGGCAGCCATGTGCACGCACAGGACACCTTTGTAGTGTGAAGAACTTGCACCATGTCCACCCCTTTGAGTCCTGCCAGAAGTACCCCCAAACATTAGTATCTGAACCGTTGGCTGCAGCCCCAGTGCTTTCTGCTAGGAGTTACTGTGCTGCCAGTGCAGTACTTCACCTTGCTCTGCTTTCCATGGTCGCACTCCATGCGTGTGACTTGGCAGCATTATCCTAGCTCAGAAGATGCAGTCATGGAACATAATTCTCCATACTCCCTCACCCCCCCCCATCCATGCCCTGTACGTTTTTTTTTGTTGTTGTTTTTCCCCATTGTAGCGTCTACGACCCTAGCCTGAGACTCACGCTGCCCCCTGTGATAAGTGCCTTCTCGTCTTTCTGGTGTGATTCAGGACTTTAGGGGTCAGTAACGACCGAGGAGCCTTTATTGTAATAAGAAACAGACATAATGCCCTTTCTTCACAAGCCCTACAACAGCTGAATTTTTTTTTTTTTTTTTTTTTTTTAATCATCTCCCCTTTTCCCCTGAAATTATTCCAGTCTGGGCAATAGATGCAGTCTGACCCTTTGGATGTAACTTACATTTTTTTTTATTAATCATTTTTTTCTACAATCACCCCAATTACCTTGGGGGAGGCGTTGGAGGACCTGAAATTTTTACCCGAACCCAGGTTCTCCGGCGCTTGGCAACCAAATGGGGCTACAGAGAAGCATCTAAGCCAGTTCACAGAGCGAGCGTGTGTGGGGACTTCTCACTGCCACGGACCCTTGATGCATGCTCCCCGCGCTCCAGTGGTCCCGTGTCAGAAGGCGGAGTTTTCGAAAGGAGGCCGCCAAAAATAAAAGGCAAAGAGACGGGATCGGCTGCAGCGGTTTCCCAAAGGAGGAGGGAGTGTGCATCGGTCTGGTAACAAACAGAGAATGTTTTTTAATTATTTATATCACAAAAATCTGTGTTTTATCTAGGATATTTTCTGAATATTCTTTGTAAAATGCAGATTTTTTTCCACAAAACATTAGGATTCTGTTTATTTGTTTGTTTTAAGTAGGTAAAAAGGAAAAAGTACATTTAGCTGAAAGCATTACACTAACATTTACATGATTTAAGTATTAGGAGATTATTCAGCCCAATTCCCAGCAGTGGACAGAATATCAGATTGTGTCTCAAGGTTTCATGGTTTTTCCCACATTCTTTGGCTATTAATTTCCCAGGCGCAGAGACTGTCTTAATCATTGGAACAAGTACTAAGTCTGAAATAACCTTGAGTTGAGCAAAAATTCATTCAATAGAAGCTGGGTTTGATAGTATAGTGAAATTTTAGTGTAATGTGTTCTTTTGGTAATTGGAAAGGTAATCTGGATGTTTCTGCAGAGAAAAACAGGTGTGTGCTTTGACCAGGTTTTTCTTAAGAGCAGGGAAATTAACGTAAAGTTGTGTTAAGTCACTTTCTGAAAATGTAATAAAGTATATGAAGCTCCTTTTTTCTTTTTGCTCTGTGACTGGTTTAAAGGTAAGTTTGTATGTTTTTGGTAGATTTTGCCAGGCTTCTCCCAACAGAGTAGAAGTGATTTGGCCCTGTAATTTAGCAGTGAATACTGCTTTTCTTGTGCACTCCAGTTTTGATAAGGTGGCACTAGAATTTGCCAATCTGAAGGCCAATCCTGGCTCAACTCCTGTGTGTATGATTAAATACGAAGAGGCGGGAGTTCGGATGCTTGGATGGGATTCCCTTAGGATTTTACAGCCAGCGAAGATGCAATATCCCATACATATCTCGAGAACCACTTATCCTCTTTTACTCTGTTGGGATGAGTCTTTTTTGTTCCCTTTCAGAGTGGCTACTAACTTCATCTTCTCTCCTCTTGCTGTCATCTGCATTCGTGCTTCCCACCTGTTGTTGGCATGTCCTTTACCTTCTCTTTCCCTGCCACATCAACCTACACACTGACTCCTCATCAACTGTGAAGATGTGGAAGATGTCAAGTTTGTCATCAACTATGACTATCCAAACAGCTCGGAAGATTATGTGCACCGTATTGGCCGAACAGCCCGAAGCACCAACAAGGGCACTGCTTACACCTTCTTCACCCCAGGGAACCTAAAGCAGGCCAGAGAGCTGATCAAAGTGCTTGAAGAGGCTAATCAGGCTATCAATCCAAAACTGATGCAGCTGGTGGACCACAGAGGAGGCGGCGGAGGAGGGGGTAAGGGTAAGTCCTGGAGTTTTCCAGGTACTGCCAAGGTATTTTTTTGTGTGTTTATTGTGCGCTGTTTAAATCTTGTGATGGCTTTAAGTATGTTGCTTAATAACAAAGGCAAGTACTTTGTAGTTCTCTTGACTTGTAAAAGAAAGTAATCTACTTTTATACCACGGTTTTTGTAGGTTATAATCTAAAGATGACCTTTCAGTTTTGAAGTACATGCTGCATATTCATAATTAAGGTAGCCTGTAGTTGCTTTGTACGTATCTTCAAAGTACTTGGTATATTAGATTTTTGGTTTTCCATATGAACAGATCTTTAATTGTACTTTAATTTTAGTAGAAACTGAAGTATTACAATTGATTCTACACAGGAAATATACTAGGATCTGGACTTCCTAAGGCCTTGTTTAGTGTGGTGAATGGAGTTTCTAGGTTATTTTCACAAAAAAGGCCTAGCTGGGTGTGGTATATTCCAGAATTCTTAGGAGGCTGGGGAAGGAGGGTAGCAAGCCTGAGGCCAGCCTTAACTCTGTTGACCCTATGTTGAAAAATGAGAAAGGCCTAGGGATACTGTTCAGTGGTGGGGTACTTGCAAATACACACACGCAGCTCTGGGTCCAGCCCTCAGTACCACAAAAGAGGAAGAGGGTCTAAAAGGGCAAAAAGTTAGGTCAAGTACTGACTTGGAATAGTTCTAGCAGAAATCAAGAAAACCATGCAGAATATGTTCCCATTTGAGTTTTTAATGTTTGGTTTGTATACTTCACAATTAAAAAATACTTTTTATGTCCTCCCATCAGGAGGTCGCTCTCGATACCGGACCACTTCTTCAGCCAACAATCCCAATCTGATGTATCAGGATGAGTGTGACCGGAGGCTTCGAGGAGTCAAGGATGGAGGCCGGAGAGACTCGACAAGCTATCGGGATCGTAGTGAGACCGATAGAGCCGGTTATGCTAATGGCAGTGGCTATGGAAGTCCAAATTCTGCCTTTGGAGCACAAGCAGGCCAATACACCTATGGTCAAGGCACCTATGGGGCAGCTGCTTATGGCACCAGTGGCTATACAGCCCAGGAGTATGGTGCTGGCACTTATGGAGCTAGCAGCACCACCTCAACTGGGAGAAGTTCGCAGAGCTCTAGCCAGCAGTTTAGTGGGATAGGCCGGTCTGGGCAGCAGCCACAGCCACTGATGTCACAACAGTTTGCACAGCCTCCAGGAGCTACCAATATGATAGGTTACATGGGGCAGACGGCCTACCAGTACCCCCCTCCTCCTCCTCCCCCTCCGCCTTCTCGAAAATGAGTCCACTTGAGGTGGGGTGACTTGTGCAGACTTAATTACATTTAAAGGAACACCGTCTTTCTTTTTATTTTCCTTCTTCCCTTTATTTTTTTTATTTTTTCCCCCAACCATTGTGTTTTGCCCTTTCATGCTGATTAGTTAGAATTCACTGCCAGGTTTCTTCTGCCTGCCAAAATGGTCCAGTCTGTAATAACAGATTTTGTAAAAAGTTTATAACCAACTGGAAAAGTTTAATTTCTTCCCCCAACTTTGCATGTATGAGGATATTTGAGCTATTTTTTCATTTTAAAAGAAAAAGGTATTAGGCCCTTTCATGGGAGCCAGTTTTTCCTTGTCCTGAGTTGGTGGGGAGGGAAGGGGGGCTGAATTATTCTGCAGAAGAAAATGGCATCTGTGCTGTAAATGCTCTCATCCCTGGGTTAGAAAACCAAGAGGGGTTTCCTTGCACATTTTCCATGATAGTTTTTTACCCATTTCTCAAGTTGGGTCTGGTTCCTCAGTTTTTAAACAGTGCTTTGCTGTCGTGATTTTGACTCAACGATGGCTGAAATGCATATGACAGTTAAAATTTCCTAATTGGTTTTGTATCCCTTACACTCTGGTTTCCCTCTCTCCCCTCCAAGTTACTTGAAAAATAGCCAATTTAGTGTCAGTTTAGAAATTGAATTGCTGAGTCTACATGTATCTTTTAAATTAACTGCAAGCATTTCTCACATTGGTTAAACTGTAGCATCTCGGCATCTGGTTAAAAGCTACCTATTTTTCTTCCCTATATAACCAAGGACCATCTGTGAAATTGATGTCTAGCCAGACAGCTCCTGTGAGCAAATGAACCTTAAATGCTCACTGGAAATTTACTTTATTAAAACAGTTAAGTCTGCATTTGCCAGCAATGTAAGAAGTTTATTTATGATATTCTCAAAATGGGCATATTTTTATTTCAAATTCAGTATTTGTAGAGTTAGAGCAGCTCTTTGCCAGCATCTCTACCCCTTTGGCCAAATTTTCTTGAGCAAAGACTAAACCTCTCTAGTCTCTTGTCCTCTGCAGTGCTGTGTAGCAGCCTCTGGGTGCACATTGTGCTCTGCATCCTTCTGCACTCAGCTCTTCACAGGTAGGTAGTGCTTAGGAAATGGTCTGGAGGATGAGAGCCTAAGGGTGTTTTTGTTTTAATACTCTTCCTCTGAATGAAGGTAGGTGAATTCATCCCCTTAGTAAGACTGCCTTGCTGAGATTTCATAGCAAGTGGACCTGGAAAGGATTTTCTGCTATTGGTTCACTGTAAACAGGACAGGGCAATCAGACAGTCCTAGAATCCTTTTTGAGATCCAGTGTGATGGGATTGTTTTTATTCTGGTGCTGGTGTCGTTTGCACACAGTGGAATTAAGGGAGAACGCTCCACTGTGTTCTTGGCAGCCTGAGAGTGCTTGCTAATTTATAAGGTCTAAATATTGAAATACTTCAGATTTTTGCTTTTTTTTTTTTTTTTTCCCCTTTAAAATCCTTCAGGGAGAGAGAAGGGATGGTTTCAGAGGGGTTCTGACAGTATGATTCAGTGTGCACCATACAGGTAGGTTCTCAGCATAAGCTGATGTGTATGCATGTTAAAGCCTTTGACATCCTTTTTTGTTTTTTGCCTCCTTATTCCTTTCCTTTCCTTTCTTTTCCCCATCTTAAAGAGGTGGAGGCTTCAAGGGAGGATGGTAGGAATAGAAGAAATGTGGCAAAACTGCTCTTTGAAATTGCAAACCAAAGTACTGTTGCTGCCACCACCACCACCCTCATCCCCTAAAAAAGGTGTCTTAGGTTCTGACAAGTCTATCGTGGACTTCTACAACCAATTTCCGATGTTTTTCTTTAAACCTAGAGATTCTACCACAGGAGATGTCTTACTCTATGCAGTTCCTACAAACATCCATTTCAGGGCAAGGTCTCAGTTTGCAAGCAGCCTCTGGAGTGCTTGCTTCCCTTTTCCTTCAGGGACTTTGTAGTTAACAAAACAGCAAATTCCCAGTTTCAAGTGCTTCTGTGGTCTGAGCACAGCAGAAATCTAGCAAAATTTTTTGTTAACTGTAAGGTAACTTCCACTTCTGTGTCATAATTCAGGTTCTGCTCTTGTGAACATGAGCAGACAAGTCTTCATTTGAAACTTAACTTAGGCAGAGGGTTTCAGTATTAAGCTTTGGGCTGCTTCTCCCTAGTCCTTCCCTTGCAACTCATTATGCGGACTTCTTTCATCTAAAAGGTTGGTGGCTTTTGCTTGGGATCAGTGCTTTCTACTCATATCCTTGCTGGTCTCTGAACACATTCCTGTTGCGCTAAGACTTGAAAGATTTGTAGATGTGTGATGTTCAGGCACAGGATGCTAAGAGCTATGTTACTATTCTTAGTTTGTAAATTGTCCTTTTGATACCATCTTGTTTTCTTTTGTAGGTATAAATAAAAATACTGTTGACAATAAGGTGTGAATATTTTTATTGCTCAAAACTTGCTTCAAGACAACAATTGGGTATTAGATGGAGTGATCACCTTGTTAGCACCTAAAACTGAAAGGACATGGGGATGATTGGTCTTAGTGCAAGCACTTAACAGGGCAGGATGCTTGGTAGGTAAACGTTGGGTGTCTTCAGCGCATCAGTAAAATGGTGATGATGGCAGTGGTGCCACCTAAGCTGGCTTCTGGGATGAAAGTACTGAGTAGAGGGCTCACACGAACCATGATAAAGATGCAATCCAGTTGGAAAGGTGAGGCACAAATGTCATTTTCTGCCAAAGCTACTAAATTTGTTTCACTTGTGGCTTGAAAGCAATGTGGAAGTAAAATATTTCATTCTTACAGACTACCACCACTATATCTTACCTCAATTTGATCTACCTGGAAAGTAAAAATTGCATAAAATCTGGCCCCCCAGTGTTCAGCTGAGCTGCAGTTGGGGCATTCTTGTGCACAGGGGTGTCTTTCCAGATTGCTCCTATTGCTTGGCATGAGACTTGCCCTGGGGCTTTAAAGGACCGGTGGTTTTTTGTCCCATTCATAGGTGAAGTACCTCACAGGTTTGTCCTTCCAGTTGATATTGAGGCCCCAGACTTGCATAGTTTGCCCCCATTTTTCATCACCTCTGTTGAGGGTTTAAGAGAGGTCCTACTGATGAGGTCTGGGTAGAACGACCAGTTAATTGCTGAGATCCATACCAAGCATTTTTCTAACCTTATGTGTTCTCATGTCATGGGTGAGTTCACCCATGGTTCCTTAGTGTCCTTTTTAAGGCAGAGGCATTCTTTGAAGGCTCTCAAATTGGCATCGGAAGACTTAACTTCTTTCCTTTAAGGACTAGAAGAAAGTGGAGGCTAAGTTAGTATTCACCATACTGACCGAAGGACTGCTTGCTTTGTGCATGATTTTAGTATCATTTAATCTCCAGCTCAGTGTCAGGAATATTAAAGCTAAGGGTGAAGTTGGTCTCTGGTTAACCAGGGACAGACTGACCCCCAGTGTAAACTTGGCAGCCTCAATTCCTTTGTTCCATGCTAGACCACGCAGTCCCATTAGTTCAGTTTTTTCCCATAGCCTTTGGCTTTTCGCTGATTTAACCTGTGTTACCAGTAGCTGGTGTCCCTGGGAATCAAACTTCGGACTTTGCACTTGCCAGGCAGGCATTTATGCCACTGAGCTATATTCCTGGCCCTCTGGCCCATGTTTTGAGACAGCATCTATGTGGTTAGTGACCTTGAACTCTATACAGTGAGTTGGCTGGCCTTGGACTTGCGGCCTCCTAAATGCTGGGATTACAGACATGTACCACCACACCCAGCCAGTGGGTGGGTGGTGGTTTTTATGACCCCCTCCAGTCATAACCCTTGGCAAAAAGGAAGTGTAAATCCCTTACCCTGGTTGTCAAGGCCCTGTGAGCTGACCTGGGAGACAACCAAGTTTGTGGATTTGACCCCACCGGACTGTCCTTCAGTAATACCCAACTGGCTTCTTTAGAATGTTTTTCTGTTTTCCCAACTAGTACAAGCACCTACCTTTGGTCACATACAAGTAGAAGAAGTCACAGTAGAAAATGGTTTGCACTACCCCAGACACCACTGCAATCTGATCATAGAAGTTCTCAGTCTGGTAGCGCATGATCCAATTTGCCAGGTAGAGCGCCCGATACAGCCCCAAGAAAAACAGATAGTGTGTGGTAATGGTCTCTGCCTCTCCGGTCTTGCTGATCATGAAGAGCTGGGGCAGGATGGCCACTGACTCTAGGTAGATGGAGAATGTCCAGAGGATCTGAGGCAGAGCAGAGCCATACACAAGGTTGAGCACGGTCAAGAAGGACCTGTCTGCAAGGACCCAAATACTACACAATTGCTGGAGAGAACAAGGATGGGCAAAAGGAAAACTTGAGGCTCTCCAGTGTTTCAGGCAGGAGAGGGGATGCTGGGCATGCAATCCAGAGTCTTGTGTCTCCCAGCAAGTGCTTCACCATGGAGGTACACCCCAGCCACCAGGAGCTTTAATGCTTAGTTTGCTTTTTTGTGGTGCTGGAGATGGAACCAAGGCCTTGAGCATGCTGGGCAGCCATTGTACCATTAAGCTACACCCCCCAGCTCCAAACTAATATTTTGTCTTTTACCTCTGCAAATACAAATCGGGTTTTTTAAAAGACTCAAGTATATAGTACATACTGCTTATTTCAGAACAGCACGATGTTTCTATGGAACAATTTTAAGGTTGCAGTTTTGTTGAATAAACTTGCATAACTAAATGCAGTTTCTCAAAATACAGTCCATAAACGGCCCCAACAGAATCTCCAGGAATGCCCATTGCCCACATGTTTGCAGGCTACAGCTCAGGCCTGCTGATTACCATCTCTGCGTGGACTGTGCTCTAGGAGTTTGCTCATGATACGCTGGACTAAAGTCACCAGAAGGACTGGTGTGTGTGTGTGGCTGGCAGACACCACAGCTATTAGAAATGTGCAGCACCAATCACAGTTATGACACAGGCCCAGACTCCACTGTGGGCCAGAGGGAAGGATGCTGGGGGACCCGCCTGCCCTTGGCATCAGCATTTGGTACCCCCTCACCTCCAGCGGCGTGAAACTATAATTCTCCAGGAAGGAAAGACCGATGACTGGGACCAGAAGAAACTCCAGGCGGAATGTGTCATTCTCAATGTCAAATGTTTTACGGAATTTCCCATAGATCATGTATACTGTAACATAGGCACAGAGGAGAAAAACCACCTAAAAAGGGAGACAGACATGGGAATCAGCGATGTCAGTTGCCAGGCCTGCCAAACCCACAGGCCAGGGTCTTGCCATCATGCCAAAGCAAAGTTTTGCAACTCCTCTTGGGGCCATGGCCTAGAATCCCAACTTAAAGACACTTGTGATACAGTAGCTCCATGCTTCTAACAGGGCCTGGCAGTGCTAGTGCACTGTCAGTGGTGTGCTAGTTGTCCCCTCCATCTGCAGTGCATTGGACAAAAAACAGGACCAACTGGATACAGTTGTGCACACTAGTAATCCTATTGCTCAAGAAGCTGAGGCAGGAGAGTCACAAATTCAAATATTTCTTGTACTGGAGTAAGATCTTGACTCAAAACACCAAGAATAATGGGGGAAAAAAGTCTTTCTTGGGATTCAGCAGTGGCAGTTAAGGGTTCTTAAAAGCCCAACTCCTTGGGTGGGGGATTTAGCTCAGTGGCACAAGTGCCTGCTTGGCAAATGCAAGGTCATGAGTTTGATCCTTGGTACAAAAAAACCTGGATGGACATGATTGGCTTCTAAACATTCCTCACATGAATTGCTCGTTTGCAGTTCCTTCAGAAAATCTCTGCAGGAGCTGCCTGTGGTAAGTAGTGGTTCCACTGAGCTGTGCCTCTAATCTTCCAGGCCAGTGCTTCTCAAACAAGATGCACCAAAATCACACAGATGGCTGCCCTTCTGGTGGCTTGGTGGGCCACCTCCTACCCCCACCAGAGCTGAAGCCTCACCTTCATTACTGAGTTGTAGACAGAAATGAAGTTACTGAAGAGGTCCAAGTACCTGGTGGTGAAGACAAGGGCGAAAAGGATCTGGCTCTTCCCAGAGATGCCTGTACCAGAGAGGACAGGAGATAATGACAAGAGAGCCCCAGGCCACCCGCAGCCCAGGACCACAGAGCCTGGAGCTAGGATGGCCTGGAGTCAGCCTGTCTTGTCCTGAGGGTCAAGCAACTCAGCCTTCCCTTCAGCCCCCTGAAGTCCCACTACTCTCATTCAGCTGTAATCTGTCTCCCAAATAAGGACTGGAGCACCGAGTTCCCAGAATTCCCAGTCCGCTCTGGGGAGGATGGGGGGAGGTGATCCAGGCCCACAGGGGTGTCTGAAGCTTCGCTGCGCTTCACCCAGCAGCGGAAGGCACTGGCCACAGGTGCATTCCATTTAATTTTCCAAGACGCAAAGATTTTTTAAAACTCCTTCCCTAGTTCTAAAAGTTACACCTCCTTTTATTCTTTATAAAACAAAAACCAGGCCTGAGGGTGTAACTCAGTAGAGTGCAAACCTCTCATGTACAAGGCCCTGGGTTTCATCCCCAGCACCAGAAAAACAAAAAGTATAAAAAGGTATGAAGAAAAGTCCCTGCGCCTCAAGGATCACTGTGAGCAGGCATCACACAGCAGCACCGGTGTGCTGACTGGACGCTGTCTTTCCTTTGCCCTCTTTTTATTTTTATTTTTTTCATTTGTTAGCAAAGAACTTTAGGTTTCAGACTGCACAGAGAGCCCGCACGTCCCTTCACCCCCAACACCGGAATGAATGTGGGCTTCACCTCTGATGACTGTTTGCTGCTCACACCATCAATTTGAAGGCCACTCACCGACTCCGGGCCACGCCTGTCCCCCCAGTGTCCCATCCTGTCCTCTTCTCACTCCAGGAGCCAAACCTGGAGTTCCTGCCACTCTTGTCCCCATGCTCCTTGGGTTCCTCTGATCACCAGTGACAAGCCATAGAGGCAATTCCAGGGCCAGGCACAGACATATCTCCATCGCCACAGTGGACCTAGCCCGTCACCTCTGCAAACCACTGCTATTCACGATGCCCACGTCTCCGCACCCCAAAGCCAACTGCCCTGGCTCCCTCAGTGCCCTGAGCACCCTCACCTGGCTGCAAGGCCCCCACGCTGCTGGCCGCTCCCTCCTGCGGCTGTGTCCTCCATGCCACCTAATCCTTGGCTGCCTGGTCCCCTCCACTGCCCCAGCCATCCCTGCATCTGGTCACTCCCACTGCTAGGAACCTGCAGCTCCAAGCTCTCCTCTGAGTTTTGACCTGTGTTTCCACCTGACAATTCTGTTCCATGGGGTGAGAGGCACAAGACCCAAACTCACCACAGTTCAGCCCAAATTCCTCATCTAACCCCTCAACCTTCTCCTCCCTTCCTTAAAAACGCTCCCTACCTTGCCCTCAAGAGAGAAAACCCAGGGCTACCCTTGAGTCTCCTTCTCTTTTCTTCCTCACACTCACTTTTGAAAACGGGTGATTCCCACCCGATCAAGACAGATGGGAAACAGAGCCTCTGGTCCTGCAGTGAACCGGGGATGGGTGAGAACAAAACCCACATCTCCAGCCGGGTCCTGCCAGGCCCAATCGGACCTGTTTGCACACACACACACCACAGTGCAGCACTTAACACCCTGAAAAAACGGATCATTTACTCTGTCACTCACTGTCCCTGGCTGGTGGTTCCCCACCCTGGATCTGCTCTGCCAAGCAAGAGCCCCAGTGGGGGCTGGGTCCCAGGTGCCCAGCATGGTGCCAGGGAGAGCAGACAGGCAACGGTGCCCCTCCAGTTCCTAGAGTAGAGCACAGGGGTGGTTCCCCCGCCGCCTGTTTGCTTCCCCAGGTCCACAGCCACTGCCTCTGAAGTCACCCACATCTGTGCTGCACAGCCTTGGGCCTCACAGGTAGCAGCTCCACCCCGCCCTCTCTCCATCCCTCTCTGGTCCACAGCCCTGCTTCAGGGCCTCTCCTCAGCTTCCCTCCCCGCTCCCAAGCCTTCCATGGCTCCCCAGTCCCAATTTCCCAGACTCCTCCCTCTGGGTGAACCTTCCCTGGGACATGCTCTGCCACAATGCTGTGACCTCTGTGTGTCTGTATCTCCTCCCTTGACCTGCACAACCCTACCCTCCAGGACTAGCATAGAGCTCAACACTCCTCCTTGGAGCCTTCAGGCTGCTCTCGGCCTCACCTCCCAGCGGGGAGCCTGGGCTCACCCGTCTCCCCTCACCCAGAGCCAAGCACAGGCAGCACCTGAACCACCGGAGAGGGGCAAAGATGGCTGCTGGAGGCTCGGGTAGCCCCTGACTGCACTGGTTCTCTGTCGACCCCCCTCCCAACCCTGGAACTACTTAGCACCACCACCCCACGGCTGCTAGGCAGATCGGGAGCCCCCTCCGCCCCATCCCCGGCCTCTGCCTGGGGGCAGCTCCATGCCCACCTGGTCAGGCTGGCCTTCATGTCACATCACAGGCGCGGGAAGGGGCCCAGTCTGCGAAGGCTGGGCAGGCAGGGGAGCAGAGGGCAAAGGATGAGAAGGCCCTGAGTTTGGGGACCACTGCCTGAGTGTGCACCCTCTCTTCCCCCACTCCCTCTGTGGGCAGAGGTCAGTGAGAGTCACCGCTGGGATCCAGAGGGTGTCACCTCCCCATCCAGCTCACCCCTCTGGACAGGGGAAGAAGGCCAGCGCCGAGGAGGCCAGGCTGGGGGTGCCAGTGGAGGTGCAAGCCCACCCTTCACCCCCGTGGGCTCCATGGCCCCCCTGTGATATTGTACAACCTAACTTCTGTTTTCATTTTTAGAAACTGAGCTCCATTTGAGCGGAAGACCCCACCCCACACGGCCATCCTGCAAGCAAGAGGCCGGGGCAGGGGACCCCCTGCCTTTCGGGGCGCCCCTCACCCTTGCAGCTCTTGGACGTCCAGATCTTCCCCAGGAGCAAGATCATGGCCAGGAGGTGGCTCAGGTCGCCGAGGATTCGGAACACGTTCATGGCCCTGTCCGCCGGTCCTGCGCGCGCCCAGCAGCGAACTTTCAGCAAACTTTCCGGCGCGGGGTGGCTGCCACGTCCCCGGCTGCGGCCTCGCCTCGAAGCGCCCCCGGCCCGCTCACCGCCTACCGGCTCCGCGCGCTCCCGGCCGCGGGCGGTGACGTGGCCAGGCCGGGCCTGGGTGGGGAGCCAGGAAGCTGCGCCGCCCGGAGACCCGCCTCCGACGCCCTGCCCCGCGCCGGGCGGGGCGCCACCAGGGTCTCCGCCTTCGCTCCTGGGAAACCAGAGTCATCCGAGGGGACCCTGGGCTGGCCACCTACTCCCTGTCGCCTAGTTTCCTTTTCTGTCCAGGCCCCTACCCCACCCATTCATTTTTTTCTGAGACAGGGTCAGACTCACTGTATCCAGGCTGGCCTCAAACTCGCTGGCCTCCTGCTTCGACTTCGTGAGGGATGAGATCTCAGGCCCTCATCCTTTAACCCACCTGAAGACAGTGGTACTTAGGTGAAATGGGGTCCTGCGTGCCAGTGTGACCCACTGCTATTGTCCTGCCCTGGACTCGGAACTCAGCATGGCCGGGAGGGGTGGGGGGACTGGGACTGGGTCCCTCCCTTACCAGAGAACTTGGATATCCAAGCTGGCACTGCCAGATCTCATGGGGGGTAGGTGACAGTGAGGACAATTTCACAGTGGAGTCTAGCTGACCATTCCAGCCTCCTCGCTGTGGGCCTCAGTTTTTCCACCTGAAAAATGGGACTGCTGCGTGAACTAGGTGACATTTGTAGGGGGTATCCAGTGCCGTTGTGCATGTCTCTTTCATCTTGGTGTGTGGAGATATTAAAGGGGTGCACAGGCCAGGGGAGACCCCAGAGGGCTGAGCAGCAGGAAGGGTGGAGGACCTCTCAGCACTGCATGGCCTGAGCAGGTCGGCCACCCTCTTTGAGCGTCAGTCTCTGCGTGTGTAAGAGTGGAGTGGATGAGCCAAGGGCTCTGCCTGTCCTCTCCTCGACCCTTGTCACCACTTCCCGATTTAGGGCCCTCATGCTTTCCCCTCACTGGCCTCCTGCCACAGCCAGCCAGAGGGGCTTTCTCATGTCACTCCCTCCCGTGGCCCCAAACCCCAGCCATGACTCCAGTGCTAGGCACCCTCAGAGGCTCAAAGAGTGACCCAAGGACTCCGAGTTGCTACAGGCCAGCTGGGGGCAGGTCCGCCCCTCCCCAGACCTCCTGCCTGTGGTGACTCAGACTCCGAAGTCCCCCACTCCCCCGGCTGTTGGAAGTGTGTGTACACTCGAGTGTGAGAGGCGCTGTCTCGGCAGCATGCAACGGGAGGCACTGTGATTCCCATTTATACGCAAGGAAACAGGCACAGCTTTGCTCAAGGTCACGGTGCCACCAGGAGACCTGGAGCCCGGCACTGCCTGACTGCAGAGTACGTGTGGTTGAATCATCCCATTGCACTGTGGGCTGCCTCCGCAGGTGACAGCTCCCTGTCATGAGAGGTGGGTATCAGGGGGTGGGGCCCATTTGTCAGAGAGGGGCGCCAGGCCAGCGTGTCAGCGAGGGGCGCCAGGCCAGCGTCAGGCACAGTCAGGCGGGTCATCTCCATCCCCTTCACAGGCTCTGCTCAGCAAGTGATGGGAGCCAGAGAGAGTTGCTGCAGGGTCCAAGGCTCCAGCCAGCACCCTCTCTGGGCTATGGCACAGGACAGGGCCTCTGGTCCCTGATCCCCGCAAAACTCTCCCCGGATGCCCCCTGCAGCCTCCACCCAAAGGAGGCGGTAGCTATTTGCAGCCCTCAGGTGTGGCTGCATCCTCTCTGCCCAGCCAGCTGGCAGCTCCCGCTCTGCGCCCACCTCCTCCTCAAGCCAGGGAAGAGCACGTGCATTTGCCATTTGGCAAAACATCTGTCCTCCTGGGAGGCAGCCCCGAGTGCCCGGGGAGGGGGCCGGGTGAGGCTGGCGTCCTCCTCTTCCCTTTTGTCCCCCCAGGGACCTGGTCAAGGCTGGGAGGCTGCAAAGGAGAGAGCCCGGCTGAGCGAGACTCGCTCTGGGCCTACACTATGGATTGAAAACCTCTACTTTCCTAGCTGTCCAGTGGGGATGTGGAGGACAGAATGGCTGCTTATGCGTGTTCCTTGCACCCCATCTTCCCAGCACCCGCCTACCACAAAACAGATACTCAAGCCTCATTTTACTCAGGAGGAAACTGAGCCTCAAATTTCCCTTCCCTCCCCCAGCACCACCATCCTGAATGCTCTAGCGCTGGGTTCCAGTCCTTCCTTGGTGCTGACCCTTCCTAGCCATCCTGTATCCCGTGTGGGGTGTTTCTCAAAGCTCCCCATGGAGGGAAGGGGAATCCTTACTTTTTTGGTTGTTTTCAGTGCTGGGGATTGAACCCAGGGCCTTGATACTGCCTGTTATGGATTAAAAACTGGTGGTCAACTTAACACCAGCTGAATTAAATCAGCATGGCTCTGAGTGTACATTTTCTACCTGAGGAAAGTCGCCAGCATAAACAGAGACATGGAGAAGATGAGAGAGGTGTTGTGGGTTTCTCTAAGTGTTGCTGTTTTGAGCCGTTGGTTCTCCTGGAGGAGCTCGTTACGACCAGCTTCCCCAGTGTGACTTCAACCATTGTCATCAGAGGAGCTCGGGACCTGGTTGGTGAGGGTGGCTGAGGTCACTTTGGGGAACTCTGGTCCTTGTGTCGAGCACCACTTCCTGGCTCCAGAGGGGGAAGACATGTGCCGTTTCATCTCCAGGAGAAACCTGTCATGCTGGCTTTCTGGCAGGCATGTACTCGACTGTTCTCATCATCAGAGGAGCCCAGGACCTCCATGTCACTGAAGATGGCTGTGGTACTTTTCATGGCAGCTCTAGGCTTTATTCTGAGTGTGACTTTTTGGCTCCAGCACAGAACCCTCAACCTACCAGCACAGCTCCTTCACCCCCGGCATAGACTTCCTGGCTTCCACCGCTGACCTTTGGGCCTTCCCAGCACGGATCCGTAAAACAGTCTGGCATTGAGTCCCTGTGGGCTCTAGACCTCCAGTTGGAATCGTGGGAAGCATCGTCATGGGCTCTGCGTCTTCATCTGGACTCATGTGGGACACTGCTGTGGGATCCAGGTTCTTGGCTGAATATTCTGTCTTTGCTGTTGTGGATAGATTTCCTACACTTTCTTGTGTTTTAACTCTGGGTGACCATCAAAGCATAATATTATAAATTCTGTGTCCTGATTCTAATTGCTCTCTGCATACCCCTGACTACAACACTGCACTACATCTCTAGCCCCCCCGTTTTTTATTTCTCATTTTGAGTCAGGTTCTAAGTCACTTAATTATCCAGCCTAGGTTTGAAGTTGGGATTCTCTTGCCTCAGCTTCTCAGAGAGCTGGGTGTCCACCACTGTGCCCAGCTGCCTTACCCACTTAAAACACTTCACCCGCAGTCCATGCCAGCCCTCCAGCCATCTGAGCCACTGGTCACACTCTGTCTCCACTGAAAGGTGGTTCTCAGCAAGTCTCTCACTTCTCTGAGTCTCAGTATCCTCAATATCCTAACATCCAACAATGAGCCTCTTGTAGGGATTCGATGGAGGGGAGCCCCAAAGGATAATTTCATTCAGTTCCAAAGGCAAGGGCTATTTTTCTTTTTATTAACAAAAAGCAAATTGTATGTTCAAGGTCAGAGTTGGGGAATTGATCTATTGGGAAAAAAATCTGTCTACATAATCTTTTACTCTGTGTCGGCCCTAGCTGTCACCACCGTGTGGACCATCCTGAGTGGAAGGAAATGGGTATGGGTATGGACAATGAAAGTCACATGTGCCTTGGGGGGAACACAGATGCAGCGTTGGGGAGCCTTTGGGCATTCTGTGCAGACCAGACAAAAGAGAGAGAGAGAGAGAGAGATTACCCTCGCTTAAGGCAGTGTCTGGGCAGGGAGAGATAGTGGTAAGGAAGGTATCAGGGCAAGCGATGTAAGGGCATTGAAGGATGAGAAGGAGCTTGCCTCAAAGGCAAAATCTGGAGAAAGACAGGAGTTCTAAGAAGTGATAAATGCATAAAGATGAGACATGGTGACAGCCTGTCCTCCCAGTGCGTTCTATTTGTACTGTTCTTTGAAAGAAACCATGGACGGAAAGACTAGAAAATCACAGCAAATTCAAATCCGAACCTCTGCCGAGGGGGCTCCCCAAGTTTATTCAGTCTCTTGGGGTCACAGTTTTTGCCTCAATAACCCAGGAATAAACAGTGATGGCATATGGTAGGTGCAGGGCCACAGCTGGCTAAGTGCTAGGATGTTTGCAAGGGGCACACTGAGGCCCCGAGAGGGGCTGTAAAAGCAAAGCTAGAGAAAAATAGGGAAACCGCACGTCCTTAAAAGGTTATTCATTGCTCCCCAGCTGCTCTTCCCCCCCCCCCCAGGTATAACAATTCAGGGCGCTGGAACCCTTCTGCATCTTGATCCAGGTGGTGGTGACACAGGTTTTATACATCTGCAAAAATTCATGGGACTGTGCTACTGTTTGTAAGTTACATCTTAATTAAGAGGAAGGAAAAAAGATACAATAACTTGGGCCACGCCGCCGCGCCCTCGCCGCCCGCTGCCACCACCACTGCCGGGTACCCGGAATCAGGTGCAGCACCCGGGCCTGGCCAGGTTCCCACGGCAACGGTAAGCCGTGATCCGCTTCTCCGGAGTGACAAGACAGGAGCCAAGACCCGGAGCCTGGATTCTGGAACCGAAGCCACAGAGCGAGGCTGGAGGGAGATCGCGGCTGGCCACTGAGAGAGAGAGGCCTCCCTTGGGCTAGCGCTGGCATCCGGAGGGCACCCTGCAAAACACCACTGCCCAGCCCTGACTGTGGCCACCAGCTGCCATCACACAGGCCACCGCCCACGATTCCTTCTCAGCTTTGCAGGTGGGGAGACAGGGCTCGAGCATCCCCAGCATCACTAGAGAATGAGGGGCGAAGCCGGTCTGTGACCCCTGTGGCCTGCTTCCCGCCCCGGGCAGTGGACCAAGTGCAAGGCTCGAGGGCCTGGGCCTCTGGCAACTCCCGGGGCTCTGGTGGTGGCTCTGCTAGTAACTTTGCCTGTGGTCTCAAAATCCACTCTCCTCTCACTCTTGGAGATGACACGCGATCACCAGTGTCGCCGAGGAGCTGTCAGCGAGTGTGTGAAACGACTGAGTATAAAAAGCAGCTTGTAAACTGTGAAGTGTCTTGCACGTGTCAGGGAGCATCGCTGCTGCCTCTCCATTACCATCTTAGCCTCTTCGTCACCCCAGCCCCAAGGGCAGCCGGGGTGACACCCAGCTGCACAGGGAGCCCCATCTCAGAACCCTCCATGCCAGGAGATTCACAGCCTGAGGTGAGTCTGCTCCACCTTTCCCTCCCCGTGGGGAGGCCGGAGTGAGGCAAGGTGGTTCCCAGAGGCCAGGGACCCTCGGGTCCCCCAGACTTAGAGGGGACCACAGAGGCAGCACCTTCCACCCGCACACTGCACTCATATCCTTCTCTCTGCCCTGTGGCTGGGGTGTAGAAGCTCCCCACTAAGCAAGCATGTCTGGAGCCCCGGGACCTGGCCCCTGGGACACAGGCCATCGGGTAAGGAATGTCCTTCGGACACCACGTGCTGGGCATGTGTTCGGACAGTCTCTGCCAATGCATGCGTCGTGATGGTTGTGACTGGCGTGTGTGCCAGCCTACACCATCAGTGTCTGTGTGCGCTGTGTGCTTGAGCGCGTGTCTGTGGCTGCGGGGACGGTGCACGCAGGTGCGGGCTGCGCGCGTGTGGCATATGTGTTTACCGCGCACCTACTCCCGTCTCTGCTGGCGCGTGCAGACCCAAGCGGGCAGGTGTGGGGCTGTGCTCCTGGATGCGGGGCGCTGTGAGACTGCTGTGGGGGTGGCAGAGTTCCTGGGGTCTCGGGGCAGCGCTTTTGTCTTGCCCCTCACCTGGACGACCTTCTTCCCCTCCCTGAGGTTGCACAGGTACACGGTCCTCCCATATGCAGTCCTGCCCGGGCCAGCTCCTGCCCCTTCCACACACCTCTGACCAGGGCTCCCAGGGGCCGGGGGTAGGTGGGTGAGCGTGGAGCCAGGGCTAATGTGACTCCCCTCCCTGCCTGGCCTCCTCCCCTCCCCACAACAGGAGCAGCAGCGGGAAAGGTTGGCGGAGGGGGGCTATTTTGGGAGCGTCTCCTTAGCAACAGCTGCCACGGGCCGTCTGTGGCGGTTTTTCTATAGGTGCTAAAATATTCCACCCTGGTGACTACTGAGTGCTGGGGGGTGGGTAGGGGTGGGGGCGGAGGGCGGGAGAGACCCCTACGGTGTTCAGTCACCAGGACACAGTCCGTCTGGATGGGCCCTGGCCCTCTGGACCCCCAAGATCCCTCTCCCACCTCTGGACTTTGCCCTTTGGAGCTGCCAGGATTTTGGAGTCCAGAGGCAGCCAGCTGCGTCCTGATTTGATTTCTCCTCAGTGCAGCTGGGTGGCCTCAGTTTGCCTTATCTGCAGACCAGGCTGGGCTGGCCTCAGGGGACTCTCCAGTGTCAAACTCTGGGCTCCAACTCTGGCATTTCCACGCGGCCCTTTCTCTCTCCCAGCCATCTGCGTCACCTGCCTGGCCCCAGGCCCCTAGCCGCTCCCTCTCAGCCCTTTGCACAGCATCTGGGGGCCCCCATGGGACCCAGGACCCCTGAGCAGGCTCCAGGGCTGGCTGGAGAACCAGGGCCGTGCTGGCCTGGAATGACCTTTCTCCAGATCCTCGAAGTTGAAACCGGTTCAAATCCTTGCTCAGGCCTCTGCTCACTCCCTGACCAACCCGGGCAAACCGTGCCCACTCTCTGTGTGTCACTTCCACGAAGGGTTGCAGCCTCATGGAGCTGTGGGGGCCAAACGGGAGACAGGAACTGGGTGGGAGCTTTGGTAAAATGGATGAATGCAGGGATGGGTAGATGAAGGATTTCCCATCATTCCGTCTCCAGCGTCAGCATGATCATCACCCTTCTCTTCTGGAGAGTTCTCTAGACACTCAGGCCACAAAGTCAAAAAACTACCCATGGCTCAGTTTCCCCATTGGTAACAGTGCCTGCATCACAGATTGCTGAAGGGAGCAGGTGAGACGGTGGCTGCAGTGGTCCGGACTAGTGCTAGGCTGGTGGCACAAGCTCCTCGGGGCCTCACCCTCCTCGCCCACTGGGGGTGTGCAAACCAGGGCTGCTTTAGCCAGACAGGTCCCACAACAGAGGAGGCCTCTGAGGTCCAGAGAAGAGAGGTGACTTGCTCAGGAACACAAGGTTCTGACACCCAAGCCTTTCTCCTAGCTCCCTTACGCGCACACACACGTATTTGCACACACATACACACACACACTGGTCTCTCCACACCTGTCTCAAATCATTCCTCCCCACTCCCCGCCTCAGACAGGGATAGAAATTACTCAAGCCCTGGGCTGGACCATGGCAGGTTCCTCACTTCAGCTTTAATCATCCTCAAGACAGCTGCCCAGAGCAGGTGCTCAGCTGCCCACCTGCCGTATGAGACCCAGGTGCAGCGTGGAGAGGTGAGAGGTGGGGACCGTCTTTCTGGGCATCCCAAGCCTCTGCCCACCTGGAGCTGCCCTTCTCGCTTCTTCTTACCCCCTCCCCAGCCAGCCTGCTTGCAGGGACAGAGCAGCTGTGCCCAGAAAGCAGCCTAGGCCTAGCCAGGTGACCCCATCCCTGCCACAAAGGTGACCCGGCACTGGGGTACCAATCCTGCTAGAGTACAGGCTCTGCAGCCCTGTCCCCTTGCCCCTCCT
Organism: Hydrochoerus hydrochaeris; assembly: GCA_004027455.1. Lineage (NCBI taxonomy): Eukaryota > Metazoa > Chordata > Mammalia > Rodentia > Hydrochaeridae > Hydrochoerus > Hydrochoerus hydrochaeris. The sequence goes on along the minus strand of PVLA01004946.1, from coordinate 59,329 downwards.
TTTCTCTGGCCAGCACTGGCAGTCCCAGGGCAGCCAGGAGACTGCAGGTCCCTTGCTGCATCTGCATCCTGCCGCCTCCCACCAGGCGCACACCGTTGCTACCAGGGTGCTAGGGCTGCTGGTCCCCCATCCACCCACATGGGGAAGGTTCACACCGGGGACATCAGTCCTGCTGGCTGCCTGCAGGTGCAGCAGGGTCACCGGGGAGACAGGAGGAACCCTGTGGTCCTCTGCAGTCCACACCAAGAAGGGCACCGGCATGCAGGCCACCATTGCAAGCTGTGCGTTTCTTGTGCGTTCAACCTAACTGAACCCGTCCCCCGGTTCAGGGGTTCGTTGAGGTCCCCGCCTCACTGACAGGTTAAATAAACAACTCAGTCAAGGTCACATAGCCCCCCAGTGCGCTAGAGCTGGATTGACCTGACTCCCAGACTTGCTGGGTGGGAACTGAACCCTGCTCATGCCCAGCCCAGGGCCGACAGGCTGACTGGCAGAATGAATGGGTCGGGGGTGAATGATCTGCGCTCCAGCTGTGAGGAGGTTCCTTGGGGCAGTGGCTTGGAGAAAAGCTGTTGATCTCTGGACAAGAAAGGGAGAAGGGCATTTCAGGCGGGAGGAACAGCACATACAGGGAGAGAGGTGTGGAGGCATCTGGTGTGTTCTGGAACCCGTGGGAATCTGCGTGTATGTGGGGGTATGTGGCGAGCGGGATAAGGTGGGGCTGAGGAGTTGGCAGTGGGTCCCTTGGGTGGGGAGACTGCACAGGGAAGGCAGCAGCCACGGTGGCCCTGTCCTTGGGGATCGGCCAGGAGGAAGAGGGGAGAAACTTCAAATTCACCCAGCCCTCCACCTGTCTCTCTCTGAATCACAGCCAGGCTCCGGGAAAGTTCTAGGGCTAAGCTTTTTCTCCTCCCGCCCCTGGGAGAGAGAAGCTCCATCCCTTCTGTCTGTTTAGACTGCAGCGGTACAATGGCCACGACATAGTCTGCTTGCCAGGGATTGATCATAGGGTGCAGGGGGCTGGCTGAAGGCGGGACCCAGGCCCGGGCACGGTGGCACTGCCAGGGGACAAGCGCCCTATCTCCCTTGTGAAGGCAGCTTAGTGAGACCTGGAAATGGGGGCTGCCAGAGGACACGAGCCTGGGGTTTCCTGTGGCTGGGCCACTTCCAGGTGACCTTGGGCGGACCCTCGCCCGCCTGCGGGTCTGTGAAGCGGGGCGGAGCTGACAGGTGAGCAGGAGGCGTGCGTCCTTTGGGCAGGGCCACCTCCGGCTCCAGCAGCAGGTGCTCAAGGTCCAGGGTGCTGGCCCCTCAAGAGGGAAGGAGGACCCCCAAACGGAGAAGCCGGCGTCCAGGGTGGGGGGACCGCAGGCCGACGCTCGCTCCCACCCACCCCTCCTGGGACCCGAAAAGCTCTCCCCACTCGCCCTCCCCGGGGGGGGGCAGGAAAACCCGGGAGCGGACGCGGAACGGGTTCTGGGAGGAGCGCCCGTGGGGCGCGGAGCAAAACCCGGCCGGGATCTCAGGCGCGGGCGGCGCCGCGCAGCCCCCCGCCCCGGCCCCTGACAGCGCCGCGCGCCCTGCGGGAGCCGGTGCGACCCCCGGTGGGCGCGGGGGGCCAGACAGGGCCCGGCCCGGCCCGGCGGGTGGCCGGGGGCTCCCGGCGGGGGGCGCGCGCGGCTCCGCCGCGGGGCGCGGGTCACGTGTGAGGAGGGGCGAGAGTGTCGCCGCGCGGGGCGGGCTCGGGAGTTGGGAGTTCTCGGCGCGCCGCGGGCGGCGGGAGCTCGGGCTCCCGGGCGAGCCGGGGACGGGCGGAGGCGGGGGCCGGGGTCCCGGACGGAGGGGCGCCCCGAGAGGGAGCGGGCACAGGGAGGGACTGAGCCACCCAGGGGGACCGGCAGGGACAGAGGCAGCGCAAAGGCCGGGAGAGGCGACAGGGACCCGGCTGGGCGACAGCGGCAGAGCCGGGAAGGCAGGGGCGACCTGAGGGCGACGGGGCCCGGGGGCGAGGAGGCGCGGGCGGCAGGGCGCGGGTGGCGGGCAGCGGGGCGGCGACCCGGCCGGGTGGCCACGAGGGTCGCGGGTCGGGCAGCAGCGCAGCGGGGCTCAGGGCGAGGTGACAGGGACAGGGGCGCGAGCGCGGGCGGCGGGGCGCCCTGGGCCCGGGACCCCGCGCTCCGAGCCCGGGCCGGGCCGACGATGCTGACGCCCCGGCTGCGCCCAGGGCTCGGCGCGGGGCGGCGCTGAAAGTTGGGCGCGCGGGGAGCGGCGCGGGACGGCGCGGAGCCGCGACACAGGCGGGCCGAGCCGCGCGGCGAGGGGCGCCCGCTCCCCGCTCCCGCACGGACGCCGGGGGATGTAGCGCCGCCCGCGCCTCCGGACACTCGTGGGACTCTCTCCGCCCCGCGGTAAGCGCCCGTCCCCGCGCGCGTGTCTGTGCGTCCCGGCCGCCCGCTCCGCACCTGGGACTCGACCCGGTCCGGGCTGTCCCGCGCGCATTTGGTCCTGTGACTCCGGAGCCGGTGCGTGGTCCTGTCCGGGTGTCGGTCGGTGGTCGAAGGGTCTTGGGGCGAGGAGAGGCGGGGAGGCATCTTGACCTCCTGCCCGGGCCGTGACCCTGGGCTGCCTCACCCACCCCCGCTGTCGTGCGCCCGCCCGAGCTTCCAGGCAGCTGACTCGTAGCGGGGAGGGGGAGGGGGAGGGGGAGGCGGCTCTCCCATCTCCCCACCTGCAGCTTTTTTGCAAATGGCCCTGGGATTTGACCAAAATCCCTCTGGCATCTACTTTGTGCCAGCCAACCCAGCCAGGGTGGTCAGAGATCCAGCAGACGCAGCTCCTCACCTTCTTTACAGGGGTGGAAACTGAGGCTGGAGAGGAAGGAAAGAGCTGCTTTTTTTTCTTCCCGTGAGGAGCGGTGGGATGAGCCCCTGCTTGGCAGGGGAGAACTTGCCCTGCCACCTGCAGAATGTCCCCCACCCGCGCTCTGCCCACCCTGTCTAGACTACCAGAAGGGACAGGAAGGGACAGTGTGGCAGAGGCCAGGGGAGGCAGGTGGCTGGGCTCTGGTGAGGTACAGAGGCCTCAGGGGGACTGGCTGGGGGCTGGCCCAGAAGAGAGGGAAGTGTGTGACATCTCTGCTCCCCATATCCAGTCCCGTGACTTTCCTGGCTGCAGGCCTTAGGGGTCACTAAGGGCCCAGTGTCAGGCAGTGGCCCTGACATGGCCTCTGGTGCCAGGAGCAATGGAGGAATAGGGGAGCTGGGGTGAGGGATGGGGACAAGGGCTGCTGGCCACTGAGCCAGGCTGGAGCCCAGAGGCCTCCACCTAGAATGTTCGACTGTGGCGTCCACGGGAAGGAAGGACTCTTTCCGGGGTTTTCCACGCTGGGCAGCCAGCCTCATGCATCCTCCATGCAGGTACTCAGAAATTAGCTCGTCATGGAGACACTGCTGGGCAGGTCCTTCTCCTCCCTGAGCCTCAACTTGCACATCTGGGGAATGGGGACATTGCTGTCTGCCCCACTGACCTCCAATGGGCTCTGAGAGCAGGAGGCTGTTCCCAGGTTGGGGAAAGCACTGGGCAGATGGGGTGAGGACTCATTTACCGCTAAAGAGATGAACAGCTAAATGGGGTTGGGGGGTAAGGGAAATATGGCTGGGAACGGAGGACTGATCCAAGGCAGGAGGGCCCAGGAGTTAGAGCCCCAAGCTCAGAGACTGAGGGACCATTCCTCGTGACCCTTTGGGATCCCTTGACAAGAGTTCTCCTTTCCCGGGGGTGGGGAACCTTTGAGGTGACTGTGATCAGACAGAAATGGCCGTGGGCTTCCACTGAGGTGACCTTGGGCAGCTGCTTGGCTTTTCTGAACCTCAGTTTCTTCAGCTAGAGAATGGGGTGGTGGCACCGATTCTGTGGAGGTGCTGAGCCTTTTACAGGCTCTGTCTCAGTCCTGGTTCGGGGGAGCCCAGAGCACTGCAGGAACGAAGTAGCAGCGTAGATTGCCACGGAAAGATTCCCAAGCTTGCGTCCGCGTCCGAGGGAAGGAGGAGGAACTGGGCGGGCTTACAGGGCAGGCTGGTTCTTAATGTGGATCTGGGGGAGGCGGGGGCGAGTGCTGAGGGGGGTGTGAGGAGGAGGGGCCCCTCTGCGGGGACCACTGAGTCACGAGGACATGGAAGCGGCATGACAACCCGCAGCGTGGTAACCAGGAAACTAGGAGCACAGAGCTGGAGCTGGGTGCTGGGGTGGGGGTGGCAGGGCGGACTGGCAGCTGGGCCTCAGGGGGTTGGGGAGCGGCCAGGCTGAGCCTGGGGGGCAATAGGGGAGACTCGGGCCAGGCTGGCCAGAAGTGGCTGAGAGGCACTGCTCCCAGGGAGGGCGGCACCCTGGGGTCTGCAGGGCAGGGGGCTTCTCCAGCACCTCCCCAGGCTCCTGCCTTCTCCTCCACATCTCCACTTTTCCTGCCTCTCCCCCTAGGATGCCAAATTTGGCTCACGCAATCTGTCGTCTCTCTTCTGAGATTGGCACTGGGACGCAAGCCGAGCGCATTACATCACCGCTCCCCCTGGAGAGGGGAGAGGCAGGGAAGGGACCGAGGTGGCTGGCTGGGGCCAGCAGCCAGCCTGCAACTTTCTTCCCTGTCTTCAGCTCACCCTTCCCACCTCACTCACTGGCCCAGGGGCTTCTCGGGCAGTCACCCAAGGCCTAGATGCAGGACAAGGCTCAGGTCCTGAGAGATCCCAGGGTCTGGATCGGATGTCAGGCCACATGACTGTCCCTCGTCTAGGTTAAGTGAGGCCTGGGAGGCCCAGGACCTTGGTTTGTCATTGCTTGCTGTGTGACCTTGGACAGGTCTCTCCTCCCCCATGCAGAGTTCACAGCTCTCTAGAGAATGCTGGCCACTCAAGGTCTTGGTGACTCCTGCAAAAAGAGGCCTTAGGTGTTCCAGCTCTCTTGGGCCAGCGCGGGACCCCTGCATTCACTCCTTGTGACCTTGAGCAAGTGCGGGCCCCTCCTTCTGCCTCTGTCTTCTTACCTGTCCAATGGGAATGAGGGGACCCACGTGACAGCCTCCTAGTGGGGAGAGCGCAGGGAAGATGGTCTCTGGCCCTGAAGCCACAGACACCTGGGCCCTCGGCCTCCCAGCAGGCTGGCCAGAGGTGGGGCACACCCCTGCCATCACCGGGGCTGGGAAGAAGGAGTGGGACAGTGATTTCGTTCAGACAGAGAAAGCATGGAGCTTTCATCCCTGGTCTGATGCCTTCATCGTACGGAAGTGGAAAGTCAGGTCGAGGGGGGAAGTGGACCCTCCAGGTCGCAGTGATGGTTTAGGGATAGAGAAAGTAGACCCACAGTGCCTGGCTCCCAGCCCTGCCTGGACACAGACCTGAGACAAATACCCACTTCATGGGACACTGTGGTGAGCCCAGACAGGATCTGGAGTTCCGGCCCAGGAGGACCAGCTCCAGCTTGGCTTCTTCCCAGTCCCCTCGCCCACCAGGGTCTAGACCATCAGCCCCACCCTCACTGGGTCTGTTTGAGGAACGCTTTTGAGGCTCCTTTGAGAGCCACTTTCAGGCAGTCCCAGGCTGGGGCAGGCTGGATTTGGGGTTAAACAGGAAGGTTACAGCCCATGCTAGAAAACTCCCAGAGCTAGAGGCAGGGAAAGCCTGGGCATAGCTGTGGATACTTGGTGAAATCGTGGCTCGTAGTTCCCAGGGCTTTTCAAGTAGAACCAGGGAGCACTAACGCTAACCCTCGTGACTCCTACTCTGCGGGTGGGGCTCAATGGCACCCCCACATTCAAAATCCCAGGCGCCCTTGGTATTTCCCAGGGAGGCCCTGGGAAGTGGTACCTATCCTTACCCGCCAGCTTCCCATCTAGGGAACTTGCTTTGCCTCAGCAGGCGCTGGGCTGAGAGCTTCCGAAAATTTTCATTTAATCCTCCCAGCACCCCTGCACTGTTGATTTAAAACAGTGACCAACGGAGACACCAGGGCCCAGACAGTCTGTGTGATTTGTCCAGGGTCACACAGCAAGGAAAGGCAGAGGGTCTTGGGTTTGAGTTTAGATCAGGCTGACTCTTGGGGGCTGTCTTTGAGGCTTCCCTGGGAAAAGGGTGGAAAATATCCCACCCCTGGGCTGGGGCTTGGCTGCCCTCACAGCATGACCCCCCTCGAGGATTCTCTGGCCAGGCACTGGGACCTGGCACTGGGGGGGTACAGAAAGCAGAGAGAGTCCTAGCTCCCGGTAGGGCTCGGGGAGGAAGCCTTTTCAAAGAACGGGGAGCGAAACCGCCAGGGAGCCCAGGGGTCACCTCTGTCCTTGCCCTGCCTGGGGACCACCCGTCAATGTCAGTGTCACTTGAGAAACAGTGGGACCTGCCTGGCAAGAGACAGACTTGGCCGTGGCTCTGCCAGTCCCAGGCAGGCTGTCACCCTCTCTGAGCTTGGTCTGTCCATCCAAGTGCCAGAGAATCTGTACCGGACGATCTGTTTCCACCAGGGAGCTGCCATTGGGCAGAGATGGAAAAAGCTCCTCCCATCCTCACGGGACCCTGGGCCGTGGCACGGGGCAGGCAGGAATCCTGGGGGCTGGCATAACCTTTCCGCCTCCTGCGGGCCTCAGCCCTCCTCAGGGTGTGGGGGGGTCTCCAGACTCAGCCCTTCTCCTTTTCATCTTTATTTTTCTCCTGCTCCCTCTTCTCCTCGCTACGTGGGCTGATCGCTGCTCAAACTTTTAATTCAGATGGTAATTGAAATAATAATATGGGCTGAGGCCCCTCTGCCTGTGACGCTGCAGCTGGTAGAGCTCAGCTATGAATAGCGCTTGAGTCACACGCGCGCTCTTCTGCGGGCGCACGCGCGCTGGGCGCAGAGGGCGGTGGGTGGGGTGCGGCATGGGGGGCAGGAGGCTCACGTTCCCTTGCAATCTAGGTCCTGCCCCAACTTCTCCCCAAGACCCCAGTCAGCATTGCCCTTGTGGGGACCCCGGAAGACTGGGGGGCATGGGTGGTTCTTATTTACAGAAGGGGAAACTGAGGCTGAGCAAGGGGGAGTGGCTGCCGAAAACGGGTGAGAACGTGTGTGGGACTAGATTCGAACAGGTGGCTTTTGCCTAAGTTTAGATCATGGTTCTCTATCCAGACACACAAGACAGGGAAATGGAGGGGTGCTGGGGTTTGGCTACTTCTGGCCCCCATCCCGGGCCTCCTCCCAATGCATGGGCAGATGGGGCTGCGGGTGCTGTTGCTCGGTGCCTGGGGTGAGGAAGAGGTTTTCTTGGGGACGTGGCTGCGGGAGGGGGGGCTAGTTCCACCGTGTGGGGCTCAGTGCTGGGTTTTAGATTCATGATTTTACTTAATCCTCTGCACTGCCCCGGGAGAACACCACCCCCATTTTTCAGATGAGAAGACTGAGGCTCAGTAAGAAACTAGGGTTTTTCTGAGGTCCCACAGGTGGAGAAGCCGCATATCCTGTGCCCCCTTTCCAGCCCCACAGGCACCCTCTGGAGGGAAGGCGCATCTCTCCCCGCCTGTGCGCCCCTTTCTCTGCCTGTGACAACGCATCTGCTCCTCCCTGTGGCTACCTGGTCGCTAGCCAGGGCAGGGGAGGTGGCCCTGCAAGAGATCTTTAGGTCGTGGAGTGGATTCCTAGGGGCCGCCAGGAAGATGGTCCTTGGTGTTCCCTTCCTGAGCAGGAGTTCTGAAGAGGAGGCAGTGTTGCCATGGTGACCCACAGCTGGGAGCTTTGGTCTGGGCATGGAGGGGGCTAGCGGGAGCCTCTAGTAAGGCAGAGCAGAGCTGAGTGTTGGGGTGCAGTGGGCCTAGGAGCTCCTGGCACTGGAACGAGGAAAAAGGCTCCCCAGCGTTGGTTGGCAGTTCTGGTCCACTCCTGCCTCTGTCTTGAAGAAACTGACCCCAGAGACCACAAGAGGTTTGGCCAAGGTAACACAGCAGGAGAGGCAGGGCTGAAACTGAACCTGAGCTACTCCTGACTCTGCCTCCTGATTGCCGCCAGAACTGCTGACACGGCCTCTCTCTTAAGACACCCCTGTACCCCTGGGGTTTGGGGGACAGGAGGATCTCTCTGATTCCCCTCTCCTGGGGAATCTCCCCAGGAGGGATGGTGGGGAGGAGAGGCAGCCCCTTGTCACAGCAGCAAGGAGAGGGTGTTCTGACCCTGCGTGACCTTGACCAGGTCACTGTCCCCCGGGAAGCTGTGTGCAAGGTGCGCAGGACACACCTGCAGGACGCCATGGCTGACTGGCTTCTTCTCTTGGTTGACCCCTCTATTGCCAGAGCCCAGCTCGGCTCCACCAGGCTGCAGGGACAGGTGGGGACCTCAGCTGGGACAGAGTGGTGTGAGGAGCTGGTCTGTCTCCCTAACAGGAGACTCAGGTGTAGGACAGGGGTTTGCCCAGCTTCCAAGTTGGTGGCAGAGTTGGCCCCAGGCTGCCTGCTCCCCACCCCAGACAGAAAAAGCCTAAGAGCCTCTGGCCAGTGAGGGTCAAGTTCTCCTCAGTCAGCCTGGGGGACAGATGAGATGGGGGTCAGTGAGTGACTCACCTCTGCGCACCCCTCACCTGGCTTTTCTGGCCTCGGGAGTCCCAGCTAAGGTCCAAGATGGCAAACAGGTCTGGGTTCAAATCCAGCTGTGTCCCTGAGCAGCTGCTACCCTGGGCAGCCTTCACCTCCTCCATCCCCTGACCCCTCAGGCTGGGCGTGTGCCCCGGGACAGGGTTACCCCAGAGATCCGGGAGCCCAGGCGTCTGAACACGTCCTGGCTGGTTTTCTATGTCATCTACTTTGTTGACAGCAGGTTCCTAGGCCCTGCCACCCTCCGCCCCAGCAGCCATCCCCTCCACATGGCACCTTACCCCCAGCTTGAGCGGCCTCGCACCCCAGTCGCTCCCCAGACCTGCTGTTTGGGGGCAGGGCTGGCTGAGTGCAGGCACCGCCATGCAGCTGCAGGTCCCGAGGCCGCCTGACCTTGGAAGAGCCTCTCTCTGGCTGGGCTCCCAGGACCTTGCCCCGGACACAGGGCAGCGAGAGGAGAGGGGACCCAGCAACACAGAGAGAAGGCCACGGCTTCTAAGACCACGGGCCGGGCACAGGGGAAAGGGCAGCTGGCAGTCTTGGGAGCCTAGGAGTGGGACAGACTGTGGCGATGTCCCCTGGCCTCCTCCGCCAATGGCCTCTACCTTTGTGCTCCAGAGCAGCTCCTGAACTAACCCTGGTTCACCATTTCAACCTGTTCCATCTCTTGTGGGCTGGGACATAGATCATAGATCACACTACTTTTTTCTTTTTGGTGATTCTGGGGAATCATACGTGCAAGGCAAGTGCTCTACCACTGAGCCACGGCGTCAGCTCCGCACTAGATACTGTTTAAAAAAAATAAAAGAGAATGTTTCAAAACTATGCATGTGGCGAGGGTTAGCGTCATTTTGGGATAAATACCTAATAGTAAGTCGTGGCAGCAAACAGTCGTTTGCTTTCATTCTCGGTGTTGTTTGAAGAGTTTGAAAGCTGCCGCCCTGTGTAGAAATCCTGTGGGTTCCTTTTTCCTGGTCACTGGGTTCTAAGAATACAAGCACCAAGACCCCTGGAAGATGCTGTCTGCCCCCAAAGCCACCACTCTTTCTGGTAAGCTCAGCGATCCACCCAGCCAGTCCTCCCTATAAGTTCTCCCGAGGCAGCCAGCCCTCCAGGAGCCCTGCCCTGCCCTGCCCTGCCCTGCCTGGCCCAGATTGCCCACTCTCTACCCAGCCCAGGTTTGTCTTTTTTCTCTGGCTCACATCTTTCTGGGGACTTTCTTTCTATGCCCCTGGCTGTGTGGACCCTCTGACTCTCATCCTTACACAGACATTGAGTTCAGCAAGGCAAGGCTGTGTCCCATTCACTTGTCTTCCCCCAACACATAATACAATCTCAATAAATATTCATTCATTCAACAGTTATTGGCAGAGCTCCCTCCCAGGAACTGTGCAGTGTTGGAGATACATCAGGAAGGGAGGCAGAGGCCATTCCAGTTCAGGACACATTGGGGCGGTGAATGGATGCATAGGTGACTGGGTGGATGGATGGGTAGCTGAGTGGATGAATGAATGGATGGATGGATGCTGGATGAGGGGATAAGTGGGAAGATGGGTAGATGAATGGATGATGGATGGTGGATGGGTGGGTGGATGGATGAGTGAACAGATGGATGAATGGGTGCATACATGCATGGGTGAGTAGGTAGATGGATGGATGGGTGGGAGGATGGGTGGATGGATGAATGGATGCATGCATGCATCGGTGAGTAGGTAGATGGATGAATGGATTGGTGGATGGATATATGGATTGATGGATGGGTGACTAGATGGGTGGATGAATGAACGATGGATGAATGGACAGATGGATGGATGGGTAAGTGGATGGATGGGTGAGTGGATGGATGCATGGATGGATGGTTGGTTGGATGGATGGATGGGTGGGTGCATGGATGAGTGGATGGATGGATGGATGGGTGCATGGATGAGTGGATGGATGGATGGTTGGGTGCATGGATGAGTGAATGGATGGATGGATGGATACATGGATGAGTGAGTGGATGAATGGATGGATGGATGCATAGATGAGTGAGTGGATGGATGGATGGATGGATGGATGGATGAATGTGGGGGCAGGCTGGAGTCAGAGAATCTCTGACCTTAGGACGCAACAGGGAGATGGTATGAGATGCTGAGGAAGCACCAAGTGCTTTGTCAGCGCATAGCAGGCGTTCTGTTAGTGGCAGTCCCTTAGCCATGGTGGAACAGGAGAGTTTGGGCCAGAGCAGGAGTGACCATTCCTGTCACCTTCTCTGCAGCCTCCAATGCCTTGGTCCCATGTCCTCTCTGCTAAGCCTCTAACCCCATCCCTGGAGCTTCTCCCAGGATCCAAGACCTTAGGACCAGGACACCTCAGGACACCTGGGAGACACCTGGGAAGAAAACAGTGTCCATGGAAAATGAGTCAGAGACAAGATGCCTCACTGTCCCCTCTGCTCATGGCCACCGTGCTGTGTGCAGTGGCACAGAAGGTCTCCTTCTGGTCTCTGCTCAGGGCCACTTCCACTGAGAGGTGCTCCCTGACTACGGTGTCAAAAATAGCTTCTCCTTGGTCACATCCTGTGACATAGCCCTGCTCAGGCCCTTCACGGGGATTATGACAGGCTGCAAGTGTCTCGTGTCCTTGGGAATTGTCAGATGTTCCTGAAATGTCTACTACGCGCCAGGCTCCGGGATCCAGGGTGAGCAGAGAGTCGAGGTCCTGGACCTTAGAACCCCGTGGATTCCGTCGGCAGGATCCATACAGCTGTGAGAAAGAGCCACGGGACAGAGAGGGCCAGGGCCAGGTGGCAAAGGCGGCCGTTTTAGTCCTGACCCCAACGGTAGGGAAGAGTGAGCGGTGAGCGCTTGGGGAAGAAAGCCTGGCCGGAAGGAGCAGCCCACGGCAAGCCCAAGGGTAGGGAGGAACGCGGTGTGTGGAGGGAGCAGGAGAAAGGCCTGCGGCCGTGTGTCGGGCTCGGGGTGGGAGGAAGGGCTGAGGCCAGAGGGCACCTGACCCCTCACGGACTGGGAGCTTGTCCCAAGGGCTGGGCAGCCCCAGGTGCCAGGAGCTAAGGCCAGGAAAGAGGCCGGGAGGAGGCCGGGGACTTGTCTGGTCGGTTATAAGGCCCTGTGGCTCTGTGTGGGCCTGAGGTCAGCGCCCAGGGTCCATCCCAAGGTCATGTTGAAGGCCAGCTTGCGTGGCCCTGTGGGGTGGCTGTGCGCTTTCCTGGCAGGGATGGCGAGGGTCAAAACCATGACTGTGCTTGGGCTGACTGGCAGTGGACACTAAGTGTGCTTTCCTGGCCGTGTGTGCGTGTGTGTGTGCGTGTGCGTGGGGGGGGGGGACAGGACACAGAGCGAGGCAGGGAAAATGAGGACATGAGGCTGGGGTAATGTGTTCCTAGCTGTGCAGCCTTTGAGATGCCCCTTGGACGGGCAGGAGACGCAGGGACAGCAGCCCGGGGTCCGTCTGGAGAAGCTCACAGATGAGGAGGGCTGTGGAGGAGAAGAGGGAGGTTGAGGGCTGATGGCCGAGCATGGGCCCCAGCGGCAGTGGGAGGCCACCAAAGGGGCCCCAGAGGACTCGAGGAACAAGATAGGAACCAGGCCTGGGTCCAGAAGAGAGGGTGACAGGGCTGAGAGGGGAGCAGAGGGGACACTGAGTGGTGAGGAGAGGCAGGGGGTAAGTGGCCCCTTCCAGGAGGGCGCTGCGCTGCGCAGTCTGTGGGGCCCTGCCCTCCGCTCTGGTCTTTGTAGCCTTCTGTCCCGCAGTGCCCTGCTCCCCAATTTTTTTTTGGTACGGGGATTGAACTCATGACCTCATGCTTGCCAGGCAGGCGCTTACGCCGCTGAGCTAAATCCCCGGCCCCTTCTTCTCCCCCATTTTATGGGTGTGACTCAGAGAGGTTAAGACATTTCCCTGGAGCCGCACAGCCCAAGGTGTTCTCCCACTTCCGGGGGTCCTAGTCCTTGTGGAGGATCTTATGAATGCCGCGGCTCTTCTCTGAGAAGCACACATATGTCCGCGCTCATTTTAAAACCTTTCATGTACATTTTTTTCCATAGGTAATACATTCATGTGATTCTAAAATTAAAAAGACACAAACGAAAAAGCAGTGAGAATTCTTCCTCCCACCCCATCCCCAGCCACCTGCTTCCCCTCCCTGGAGGCAGCAGCCACTGTCACCCGTTTCCTGGGTCTCCAGCCAGAGATGAGCAGAGACAAGCAACTATGTGTATCTATAAATTCTCTCCTCTCCCTTTTCACACAAGCAGTGGCTCCTCTACTCACTTGTCATCGCTGCTGCCTTTTTTTTTTAACTTAAAAATAATCCAGGAGCCCCGCGCGGCTGCAGCACCCCTAAGAGCCCCCCCAGCCCCCCGCCCCGTCTCCGAGGGCTGCGTGCCCGGCGGGCGCTCGTGCCTGGGCCTCTGGGCCTCCGGGCCACCACCGCCGTGCCAGCCTCTCAGGCTGGGGTCCTGGGCTGGGCTGCTATGACGCTGGGCTGTCCCCATCCACTCCCTCGCCCCTCTGGAGGGCCCTGGCAGCTATCGCTCCCGAAACTGGTGCTCCCCTCAGTCTCCTCACCTGGGACTCTGCATGTCCCTCCTCAGCACCCTCCATCCCAGTCAGGCCCCCAACAATGGGGACTGTGTTGGGGAGGGACTCGAACCCCCTTCCCTCCCTTTCCTTCCCCTACCAGCTCTGCTCCCCACCGCTGCCTCCTTCTGCAGTGTCACACGGCAGCCACAGAGACCCCGGCCGTGGACGTGGCAGACCTCCGAGGCCGACGTGGTCAGGCGTACCCGGGACCTCCGCTTAGGGATGTCTGACTTCTTAAACGTGGTGCCAGACACGCACAGGTTTATGCCTATTTGTCTTAAAGATTTCACGTGAAAACTGTAAAAAACGAAACCAGGCTGGGCTCGGCCTCCCCGGCTACCTCCTGGGCCCTGAAGAGGGGACTCCGAGCCCTCCCGGCCTCTGCCTCCGGTTCCTCCTGCCCGGCAGGTGACCGGTTCCCTCCTGCCAGCTTCTCTGCTGTGGCGGAGACTTGTGTGGATTCTCCTTCTGGAAAGTTCTATCCCCAGTTTTCTTGTGGAGGCACAGTTTTCCCGACCGCCTCCTGCTCCCATGCAGGCCTAGGCTTGCCTGTGGAGAACCCCCAAACTAGACCCCTAACTTCTCTCTCATTTACCTCCTACTTTACCTCAGACCGCTTAACTCGATTTATCACTGCCCACCTATGCAAAAGCTTACTATATATGATCAAAATATACAGTGCATATTTAAATTATTTTAAAAATTACAATAGAAGACACATGGCCGTGAATCCCCCTCAGAATACTCCCTCTCCCTTCAAGCACACGCTTCCCCCTGTTCCCGCCTCTTCCTGAAGCCGCTCTGGAAGTCCTCTTTCGCCAGCTCTTTATGAGGTGCGATTAAAAAAAATATACAGGGCTGGGGATTTAGCTCAGTGGCACAAGCGCCTGCCTGGCAAGCGTGAGGTCGTGCGTTTGATCCCTGGGACAAAAAAAAAAGTGAGAAGGGTGGCTAAGTGGCAAGGTGTCTTTTGCTGTAATAAAACTGTATTTTCTTGTAATAAAATTTTAAATTTAAACAAAATTTAAAATTTAAAACATTCATCGTTTCTTTTTCAGTCACACCTTATATTTTCTCTCTCTCTCTTTTTTTTTTTTTTGGTACCAGGGATCGAACTCATAACCTAGAGCTTGCCAGGCAGACGCCTATGCCGCTGAGCTAAATCCCCAGCCCAACACACTTACATTCTCTGTAGAGCATCTGCCAGCTGATCTGTGAGTTGGGTGAGTTCAAGGCCCATGTCCGACCACTAGCAAATACGCAGTTAATAGTAACTGAGGGTGTGGTGGCGTTTGCCTGTGATCCTAGCTACTTGGGAGGCTGAGGCAGGACGATCATGAGTTCCAGCCCTACCTGGGTAACGTAGCAATTTATCAAGATCATGTCTCAAAATAAAGAATGCTGAGGCTGTAGCTCAGTGGCCCAGCACCCTTCAGCCCAATCCCCAGTACTAAGAACAAGGTACGGAGCAAGCGAGTGGGGAGGGCGAGGGTAAGCCACAGGGGCTGGGGGTGCTGTTGAAGGCCGCCGTCATGGAGTGAGCCGAGCTTGCAGGTCCGGCTTCCTAGAACCAGTCCATCAGAGGACTGAACGGCGTTGTCTAGTGGAAGCAAATGTGTTCGCAGTGTGCCTTCGAGGCGGGAGGGAAGAGCGCTTCATCAGTGCCCCCACCCCCGGCCCACTGCCCGTCTCTAGATGCTGGATCCGTCTCACAGAAGCTGTGTGACCCTGAGCAAGTTGCGGAACCTCTCTGTGCCTTGGGTTTCTTCTAAAATGGGAATGATGACAGTGTCTTCCTCTGAGGTCACCGCGATAGGAATTGATCGGCCTGAAGCACTCAGAGCAGCTCCGGCGGCTTCTCTGGTGGGGAGTAAATGTTCAGCGCGGCTTCCGCATCGTCCGGTCCCGAGCTGGCCGCGGGGGAGGGCTGCTGAGCAATGGGACCGCAGCAGGGCCCAGGGAAGGTGTGGGGGAGGGACAGCCTCCGCGGAGCACGCACTGCGGCATGCACTCTGGGGACAATCGCACCGACCCTGGGCACCGCCTGCAGGTAGGCGTCACTTTTGCAATTGTAGAAACTGAGGCCCAGAAGAGTCTGCCAACCTGGTAAAGCCAGGTGGGCCCTGGCCCAGTTTTGTGTCATTCTGGGGCCCTTGCGTTTGCCCAGTTATCCCCTCAAGCAGCGCTGGAGACAACAGCAGGAGGAGGCGGGGGGCTGCTGGGGGGGTTCAGGGAAGAAATCCGGAGGAGGATCCGGCCCCAGAGTGGGGCCCGCCCCTATTGATTTCCTGTGTATCCTCCCAGCACTCTAATGCCCTGAGCTCTATTTTTAGCTTGACCTAGGGATGAGGCGTGCTGGGACCAGAGAGGTGAAATAACTCCCCGAAGGTCACACAGGAGGGAAGTGGTCAGTCACTACACTAGCAAAGGGCACCCCGAATTCCCAGAGAGGAGGAACCCAGGTCTCCCAGGGGTGAGGAGCAGGGCGGGGGCCTGCAGAAGGCCCTGGGCAGGCAGGGGCAGTTTCCCTTGTGGTCAGCTCTGGCCTTGGTTCTCCTTTCTCCTAGTGAGGGGAAGCAGGGCTGATGGGACTGGGAATGTTTTCCCATACACCCCGGTGAGAGCCTTCCCTGGTGTCACCACCATGCGTGAATGAGGAAACTGAGGCCCAGGGCAGCCGTGCTTGAGCTGAGGCTGGGGCAGAGCTTGTCGCCCCAAGCGCATGGCAGCACCCAGTAATTCTGCTGAATCCACCAGAAGCCGAGTGGCATGGGACAGTGAGGGGCAGGGGGGCGCTCAGAGGAAGCGGGGCCAGCACCGGCACTGCGGTGTGCACGGGAAGGCGGAGAACCCAGGGCCTGGGGGTGGAGGGATGGGCAGGGCACAGGGGACCAGGGTGTGCAGCTCACAGGCTGGGGACCGTGGTGAGCGGTGCCTGGAGCCAGCCAGACCTGAATGAGAGGCCACTTTGCCCCTTTTTTCATTTGAGTGTAGAACCTGAGGCCTAGACAAGCACTCAGGCCCTGAGCCACACACCTCAAAGTTTATTATGAGACAAGCTCACCACAACCCAGGCTGACCTCAAACCAGGATCCTCCTGCCTCAGTCTCCTAAGTAGCTGCCCTGATAGGTGTGTGTCACTGCATGTGCCAGTGTTTTGTGCCATCTGTACGCCACAGTCACCAGCTGTAGCCTGCAGGCCTGTGGCCGGGAAAGCGCAATTGCAGCCCACCTGTGACCTCGCGGGATGCTTAATAAACACCACACTCTGCGCTGCGTGGCGCCGGGCGTCCAGTGATCCGGTGACTGCGTGCGCTGGGCTCAGGGCGGAGCTATGTGATCTTGGGCAAGTCATGCCCCCTCCCCCATTGCCTCACCTGATCTCGGTGACCTCCGTGGCTCAGGCTTGCTGGCACTGGCTGACAGTCTCCCAGTACGGCTCCCGCGAAGCCTCAACTGGGAGGGGCGGACTGCACCTGCAGCTCGCAGGCCACCTGCTCGGTGTCTACCCACGACTGCAGAGGGAGGGGCTGCTGCCTGCTGTGGGCTTTTACAGCAAGAGTTGTGACCAGATGGGACGTTTGATGTCACAGAGTCCCCAGGAAAGCCCAGGAGGTGACAAGAGCCGGGTCTTTCCTTCTCTGGGCCCTCCTCTGTCTCCCTAACCTCAGGAGGGAGCAAGACAGGGATGGTGCCCATATCGACAGCCCTGTGGGTCACCTTCGTGTCCCCTCGGAGGTTGGAAATCCCTTCAGCA
This sequence comes from Hydrochoerus hydrochaeris, assembly GCA_004027455.1. Lineage (NCBI taxonomy): Eukaryota > Metazoa > Chordata > Mammalia > Rodentia > Hydrochaeridae > Hydrochoerus > Hydrochoerus hydrochaeris. Next base: position 42,391 of record PVLA01004946.1, on the reverse strand, counting down.
GCTACTGGGTCCCTGTGCCACCTCGGACACTGTCTCCTCTGAGCCTCAGTTTCTCTACTTGTCCAGTGAAGTCTTGTCTTGGGGCTCCCAGGCTTCAGATGTTTGCAGCATAGTAAAAGAAAAAGAAAGCTAAGCCTGGCAGCTGGCACGGCCAGAGAAGGACATTCATCTCGCCAGGGAAGGACATTTGGTTTACCAGGCAGCCAGCACCTCCTGGCCCTCATTTCCTAGAAGCAACTTTGCCTCTGAAAGGACCGTGGGATGCAGCCTTAAAATAAGGATGATGGCTAGATAGCCAGGCATGGTAGCAATGCTATAACGGCAGCCCCCAAGGAGGCTGAGGCAGGAGGGTTGAAAGTTGCTAGCCTGGGTAACTTAGCAAGTTAAGGAGACCTTGTTTCAAAACAAAAAAATAAAAGGACAGTGACTCAAGCATCCTGCTGCTCACCGTACCCTGGGCCAGCTGCTGTCTTTGGGGGCCTGGGAAGCCGGGGTCACCTCACCAACCCCTCCATTTCTACTGTTTCATGTCACTTCATGACCCTCAGGAAAAACCCACTGGGGACAAGCCTGGGAGGATGGGCAGGCCGAGGCCTGGAGGTGGCCCCAAGGCTAAGAAGGGTAAGGACTTCTAGGGTTCAGGCCACAGGGCAGAGCAGAGGCCCTGGCCAACCAGCCTTCCTGGGCTGGGTCTCTCCATTCTGTACCTTCCCTTGGGTCCCTGTGCCTTCTCCGGGAAGCCCTGCATGGCGCCGTCCTAGTGGGTGCCCGGGCGCTGTGTCCCCAGCCCACGTGCAGGCAGGTGAGCCTCTCCTTAGTGACAGAAGGGCGGGGTGGGAGTGGGTGCCCACGTTGGAGTGAGTGTGCAGGACCTCGGGCTACCCCGTCACCAGACTCTGTCCCTAAGAGGGAGCAGCGGCAGTGTAGGGAGGGGGAGCCCAGGAGCATACAGCCTTGGGGATGGGCTGCTCAGGCCTCACCCTCACTGCCCCCCTAGAAGCCACGTAGAGCCCTCTCTTCTGTGCCAGCTGGGCTGCCCAGTACCAGCTGGTGCTGTCTGGCAGAAGGCTGGGGCCCAGCAGCACGCTGGGCTTGGCTCTGGCCGTGGGCAGGGCCTCATCCAGCAAGGTCAAGGTCACCAGACCTGGTCCTCTGGCCCCCTCTGCTGCAGATATACGGACAGCAGCCCAGGGCTCATGTCCATTCCAGGAGGGAAATGGATGAGTCTCTTCTGTCCCCAAACATCCTGGGCCTCTCATGTGGAGAAAGGGCCTTGAGCCTGGTGACTCCCAGTTGTGGGTGGGACACGGAAGGGGACTGGTGACGGAGGACATCCCTGGACACTCAGGTTTGACTAGAAGGTGCACCAGGCCTGCAGCCTCTTCTAGTCACCACTTGGAGCCAAAGTTGTGGGGCTCAGGGAGGTGGCAGAGAGGGTGTGGCACCTAAGTCAGGACCCCCAGGGCTGGGTGCGGCTCTGTGGCAGGATACTTGCTTAGCATGCACGAGGCCCTGGGTTTTATCCCCAACACACAAAGCGTAAATGGTGACAAGTCAGGACTTGTAAAGAGCCAGTATCACGTTACAGCCACGTCCCACTGAGTCCTCGAGAGGCTGAGCCAATGGTCCCATTCTCCAGATGGGGAAACAGAGGCTTGTGGGGGTCAATGACGTGCCCAAGTCGCTTGGGAGCCCTTGATCCATCGAGGCAGGGAAGGGAGGAGAAGCAGGGGTCGGGTGGGGTGGCGGGGGCTGGGTGCGGAGCTCTGGGAAGAGGCGGGCTCCCGAGCTGTTGATCTCTAAATTACAGCGTTGGCGCACACTGGTTGCTGCGGCAACCGAGTTGTCCTGAAGCGGGAAGTGTATAAACATTGCCCGCAGATGCACAATTAGATCAGGAGGAAGAATAGCACAGAAAATAGAAACTTCAGCCTTATATAATTCTGGGCCAAAATGTTATCAGGAGCCCAGGCCCAGTCCTGGCCCTAGTGGCTCTGAGGGCCGAGGTGGCACCAAATCTGTCCCGGAACCCCGCAGGCAGGGAGGGTAGAGGCAGGGCCTGGCCTCTGTGGGCCAGCTGTGGGCCAGCACCCAGTGGGTGACAGGCCTCCTCCGCTCCAACAGCTGGGACCCTGACAGCCCGGATCTGGGCGGGAAAGGCGAAGGCAGGCAGGCGGGCAACCACCTGTATCTCTGGTTCTCCCGAGAGAGGGAATTTGTACCCCCGTTTTACAGATGAGAAACCTGTGGGCCTGAGAGGTGCACTGGATTCTTACTGAAGGCAGGACAGGACTCTAGGGCTCAGGGACTCCAAGGAACAATGAGAGGGAATTTTCTGAGACAGGAACTCAGACCTTCATGGGACTGCAGGGCCTAGCACTGTGTGGTGGGCTTCTGTCCACGACGGAAATAGCTTATATCTTCTATGTCTTTGCAGTAGGCACTGGCCACCAGTGGTTCCCGGGCACATGAAATGCTAGTGCAAGTAAGGACCCAAAAAGCCAAGCATGGTGGTACATACTTGTGATTCCAAAACTTGGGAGGCTGAGGCAGGAGGATCTTGAGGTTGAAGCCAGCCTGGGCTACATGAATGAGACTCTTGGGCGGGGTGGGGGGTGGAGAATGCATGTTGAATTTTTGTTTAATTTTAGTTAAATATAAAAATCCATGGGTGGTCAGTGGCTACTGCATAGGACAGTACAAGAGGATGTCCTGCCTCTGAGACACGCCAAAGCGCAGAGCCTGAACCCAGCGAGGTGAGCAGGGACAGCTCAGGGCCGTGGTGGGGAGGCGGCATCAAGACGGGCCTCAGGGAGCTTCTGGAGCAGCAGGTAAAGGGAAGTTGGGAAAGCAGCTCTCGGGGGACCCTGGTCAGGTGGATGCCAGCCCCAGAGCTGGACGGTCAGATGCACGGGCTTGAGCCCTGACTCCAGAGCCGCCCCGCCTGTCTCATGTCACCTGCCAGCACGGCAGGGGGGTCTTGGCTTCTAGTTTCCGCCTTCTCCCCCCACACGCAGCCGTGTCCCCTCCCAGCCACCCAGCGCCTCACCTGTCCGGCTTGTCCTCCACAGGTCCTGTGTCTTCCCAGGTGACCACGCCGGCCTCAGGACATGCACGGGCACAGCCGCAACGGGCAGGCCCACGTGCCCCGGCGGAAACGCCGCAACCGCTTCGTCAAGAAGAACGGCCAGTGCAACGTGTACTTCGCCAACCTGAGCAACAAGTCCCAGCGCTACATGGCGGACATCTTCACCACCTGCGTGGACACACGCTGGCGCTACATGCTCATGATCTTCTCGGCGGCCTTCCTCGTCTCCTGGCTCTTCTTCGGCCTCCTCTTCTGGTGCATCGCCTTCTTCCACGGTGACCTGGAGGCCAGTGCGGCGGTGCCGGCCACGGGGGGCCCGGCGGGCAATGGCGGGGCGGCCCCAGCGGCCCCCAAGCCCTGCATCCTGCACGTGAACGGCTTCCTGGGCGCCTTCCTCTTCTCCGTGGAGACCCAGACGACCATCGGCTATGGCTTCCGGTGTGTGACGGAGGAGTGCCCGCTGGCCATCATCGCTGTGGTGGTCCAGTCCATCGTGGGCTGCGTCATCGACTCCTTCATGATCGGCACCATCATGGCCAAGATGGCCCGGCCCAAGAAGCGCGCACAGACACTGCTGTTCAGCCACCATGCGGTCATCTCGGTGCGCGACGGCAAGCTCTGCCTGATGTGGCGCGTGGGGAACCTGCGCAAGAGCCACATCGTGGAGGCCCACGTGCGCGCACAGCTCATCAAGCCTTACATGACCCAGGAGGGCGAGTACCTGCCTCTGGACCAGCGGGACCTCAACGTGGGCTACGACATCGGCCTGGACCGCATCTTCCTGGTGTCGCCCATCATCATCGTCCACGAGATCGACGAGGACAGTCCGCTCTACGGCATGGGCAAGGAGGAGCTAGAGTCGGAAGACTTCGAGATCGTGGTCATCCTGGAGGGCATGGTGGAGGCCACGGCCATGACCACCCAGGCGCGCAGCTCCTACCTGGCCAGCGAGATCCTGTGGGGCCACCGCTTCGAGCCCGTGGTCTTCGAGGAGAAGAGCCACTACAAGGTGGACTACTCCCGCTTCCACAAGACCTACGAGGTGGCCGGCACGCCCTGCTGCTCCGCCCGGGAGCTGCAGGAGAGCAAGATCACTGTGCTGCCCGCCCCGCCACCCCCGCCCAGTGCCTTCTGCTACGAGAACGAGCTGGCCCTCATGAGCCAGGAGGAAGAGGAGATGGAGGAGGAGGCGGCCGCGGCTGCCGTGGCCGCAGGCCTGGGCCTGGAGGCGGGCTCCAAGGAGGAGGCGGGCATCATCCGGATGCTGGAGTTCGGCAGCCACCTGGATCTGGAGCGCATGCAGGCCACCCTCCCGCTGGACAACATCTCCTACCGCAGGGAGTCTGCCATCTGACCTCCAGGCCCTGCCCGCCTCGCCGCCCCGCCTGCCGCTGCCCAAGCCCCCGCCGGGGCGGGAAGCCAGGATGCCTCTTCCACACTCAGGACAGAGCTGACTTAGCTACATGGACCTCCTGGAGGAAGGTGGGGATGTCCAAGACTGGGGGACGCTTCCTGCCGACTGCAGAGCCCAGGCCTGGGAAGGCCCAGGGACTCACTCGGTCCAAGCTCCAGCCTCTGCCCGCCAGTGGCTGTGGCTCCCGCACCTTCCACCCTTTCCCCACTGACCCTTCAAGGCCGTGCCCACCCCAGGCCCTCTGAACTTGGGGAAGGTGGCTGGACTGCTGGGGAGTGGGCATCTTGGGGTTCCGGGAGGGCAGAGGGTGGGCCGGGAGGGGGAGGGGCGCGTTTCTCTTGCATGACTACAGCCTAGTGCCCTCACGACTTTCTTTTGTAAATATCTACAAACGGAGTGAGCTAGAGACGCCAGATCCACCTCTGCCAGTTTTACCTGCAGGACAAAGGGATGTCGCCCCTCTCTGCCCCCCACCATCACGCCCAGCCCCTTCCCCTGCCCAGCTGGCTGTCCCCAGAGCCCCTTCAAAGCCAAAGTGTGGCCCCCTGGATGGTGTCAGGTTTGGGTGCAGATGCGGAGCCCCGAGAGGCAGGCTGAGGACCTGGCCCCCTCCTCCCTGCGGTCCTCCGGGTCCCGCTGGCCCAGCTCAGACTGCTAATGGAGTTTGTAATGATCTATTTTTAATAAAGTATATGGTCCGATAGGCCTGAGCTGGCTGAGGGGGAGAGAGGTAGTGCGTGTGTGCACGTGTGTCTGTGCGTGTCCCCCTCTAAGACTCTAGACCTTTGAGGGATTGCAGCACCTGCCACTGTCCTCCTAGAGTCAACGGAGGGGTCCTGAGTGGGCATCGAAGAACCTGGGCCTGAGGCGAAGCTCTGGGGGAGTGGAAAGGGCTCCCTGACTTGCGCACTCACACCCACACAGACACACATGCACGCAAGCACACGTGTGACGAGCCCGGCTGCAGGACTCGGTGCCAGGAAGAGTTCCAGGAGCCAGTGGGAAGCTGCCACATTGTGGGGGCCCCCCGAAAACTCAGGTACCCATGAGTCAGTCTCCCTGGGCTCCCTGCCTGGCTTCTCCTGCGTGCACTCCCTGTGCCAGGCCAGCCGGAGTAAAATCCAAGGTGACCTCGCCCACACACCACCGGGGCCTGGAGGGGAAGCAGGAGCCACCAGGTCTCCAGGCCTGGACCTGAACTTGTATAGTGTCATTTCCAGGGTGTCCCACTGGGCCTCTGGGTCACCCAACCTACTGAGGGGCACAGGGTGGGAAATGAGACGCCACCTCCTGAGAGCGAAGTGAAGTCACTGTTGCGAAGGGCACATACAGGAGGAAGGAAGGGTGGCCAGGCTAGGAGCCCTACTTCAGGTCCCTTGAGAGGCTGCAGCTGCCTTCAGCTCCTGCGCTACTCCACCACCAGCCTCAGGCACAGCACTCGGATTGCGGGAACGCAGGACGCATCCTCCCGGCCTGGGGGATCTTCCGTGCCAAGGCGCCAGCTACCTCGGGATATGCAGGGAGCCGGCACCAGGCTCACCCACCGTGAGGCGCTGTGGGCGGCCTTGGGAATGGCCACCTCCCACCAGCCCTGGCAGTGAGCTGCCTCGGAGGGAACCGCCGGGCATCTGTGAGCTTTAACAGTTTAACGAGAGCCCAAGGCCTCTTTCCGTGGGGGAGAGAGGCTCCCTGGGATCCAGGGTGACACTTGTCACAGCCTTCAGTTCAGTTTTCTTCCGGCTCCGAGAGCCCCGTCTCCTCCTCTCCTGCCTACTCTTCCCCAGAGACTCATTGCACAGGACACACAGCTGACACACACACGCCCAGGAAGAGGCCAGGCCACGGGATGGAGAGGGTCACACAGAGGCCCCGCGCTGGGAGGAGCAGCCGGGGACATCTGAGGGCCGCTCCCTCCCAAACATCTTCTGTCACCAGTTTGCCCCTTGCTCGGACACTTGGGTAATTGCTGCTCTAAGGTGGCCTGTCTCGCTGGTCACAGACAAGGTGACCCCCCCAAGCCAGGATATTCTGGCTAGAGTGGCAAAGGGGAGAGACAGTGTGGGATGGGGTGGCGGTGCAAGTGACAGAGAGAGAGAGAGAGAGAGAGAGAGAGGGAGAGAGGGAGAGCAGGAGAGGGAGGCAGCGGGAGGATCCAGGTGCAGGAGGCCTTGGCCTCCGAAAACTTGTGCTCGCTCCTGCTTCCCAAGGGCTCAGCTCTGCTCGGTGCTGACTCACCTTCCTCTCCCACCTGCCCGTCACCGTCACCATCACCGTCACCACCTCCCACCTGCCTCCCGCTTGCTCCTGCAGCTCCTGCATCCTCCCTGCAAGCCAGCTCCTGGCGCCCGATGGCTGCCTGTGGGGGTGGCAGGAGCTCGGGTCCCCTGGCTTCTGTCATGCACTTGGGTACACCGACTTTGCAGGGCCTGGAGATGCCACCCTGCCCCTCCTCCCCAGGCTCATTGCAGCTCCCTGCAGAGCTAGGGAAGGAAGACCCCACTCCACCTGCCACGCCAGGCCTGCCCCCGGCAGCCACAACCCCGGGTAGGCGGCTGAAGGAGCAGGAAAGGGAAGGAAGGGCTGGAACCTCCTCTCTGCTCCTGAGACCTGGCCTGGCCGCCTGAACCCCCCTCGGGGTACAGTCATCACAGACGTACCCCACACTCTCCCAGCGGCCGTCCACTGTCCTTGTCCTCCTGGCACAGGATCAGCTTTAGACTGAGAGGAGTGCATGGCTGGATGGAAACACAGGTTCCTTGTCCAAAAACTCAGGAAGATGCTAAAAAACACCAAAAGCACTAAAATATAGAACGTTTCCCTTTCTTACAATTTCTTCCTCTGCTCGTGCACACCGGTGGTATCGCTGAAGTTCACTGGCAGAACACAAGTGCAAAGATAAAACTAAGAAGTTCAGCTGGGTGTAGTGGTGCATGCCTATAATTCCCGAACTCAGGAAGCTGAGGCGGGAAGATTATTGCAAGTTCCAAACTAGTCTGGGCTACAAAGTGAGCTCAAGGTCAGCCTGAGCTGCATAGCAAGACCCTGTCTGAAAACACCAAAACACCAAAAAACCGAAGACAGCTGGGTGTGGATGAGCACACCTAGAATCCCAGGTCCTCAGGGGCCGAGGCAGGAGGCTGCAGTCAGGAAAACCTAGAGAGACGGCTAGGACTGTGCTCCTCCAGAAGATGCCAGGAGATCTTGGGGACAGCGTGGGGCAGGACAAACAGGCACTTCGCAAAATCAGCTGGGTCCCTTCTTGCCCCTTCCCCTGAACACCTACAGCCCCGGGCCACCCTCTGTCCCTTTACTGCCTGTCCCTGTTGGCCTGGGTCCCAGTGGACTCTGGACATGAGCCCCATCCCCTTGGGTCTGCACTCTGCCCACAAGTGGTCCCAGGTAGATTCTCATTCATCCCACAGTGGGCCCTGCCCTGGGGAGGCAAATCGCTGGGACAGCAGCCAGGGCTCCACCATCACCATCGCCACGCCTGTCCACCACGGCTGCGGGTGCCATGGCAACAGGTCAGGTAGGCCAGGCCCCTGTGGGAGGGAGGCAGTCAGTAGCTTTCTCCCTGTGAGGGAAGCCGAGGGGACCTCACAGACACCCCGGGAGCAGCTCCAGAGCCTGGCCCCTGGTGTCCTCGCCAGGGTCCCTCCTGCCCTGGCCCCAGCTGAGTCCTGAGGCTCCCTGCCAAGCAGAGGGAGGTCAGCTCCTTCCCCTTGCCACCTCCTCACCCTGCCCTAGGCCTGTCCTCCCCTCCCTCCTCCCTCTGCTCAACATCTGGGTGAGGGGACTGCAGAGGGAGAGATGACCATGCCACGAGGGTGGAGACACGGACAGAGACGGAGAGAGACTGGGGTGCAGCCGGGCAGTGAAGGGACAGAGAGAACAGTGGGGCTGAGGACTGAGCTCTCTCTCGGGAGGAGGACGGAGGCTGCAGGCACCTGTGGGTGGAGCTGGGCCCACAGCACTGTGGGACCTTAGGCTCCTGCTGAGGCCTGGCCAGGGCTAGAGCAGGAAGCCACCAAAACCCAAGTTGGAGAGGGAGAAAATCCAGGCCAGAAGGGGCTAGGAAGCTGGACATGCACACACACACACACACACACACACACACACCCCTTGTGTGTGGAAGGGTTAGGGTGCCTGGCCAGCCTAGTGGCTCTGTGACCTGACCCTGTCCCCTCTTCCCTGGGAGATGGGATGTGATTGGTGCCCTGCACAGTGGACACAGGCAGCAATTCTGACCTCTCTGTGAGCTGTGAGGTCTCCCTGGGGACCCCACCCCACTGCACCCCCTCCTGGGTCTCTCGGTGGCGTTGGAGGGTTATTCTCCATCCCTCACTGGCGACAGTGAGATGCCCACACCCTCCAGCTACAAAGCCCCTGGGTCTTTTGTTTTTGGTTTTGGTCTTTGCTAAGTTGTCCAGGCTGGCCTGGAACACATGATCCTCCTGCCTCAGCCTCCTGTGTGCTGGATTCCAGGCATGGGCCGCCCCACCAGACTCCAACACTTTGATTTCTCATCAGGATCTTCACGCCTAAGCTGCAGCAGTCTGGCCGATGGGAGAGTGGGCCGGGGAGAGGGTGCAGCGGGCGCTGTCTCCTGGACACCTTCACCCCTGTCCAGGCCTCGGGACCCTCAAGGGTCTGGAGGAGCCAGCAGGAGCAGGAGGGGCGGCCTTCTGGGCTCGGGAGTCAGGAAGTGCCAGGCGAGCCTTGGTGGGGGGACTCAGGGGACAGTTAGTGCCCGGAGAGCAGAAGAGGCAGAGGGGTTCCAGTGCTTTCTGGGACCATGACAGGAGCAGGGATCTGGCTGTCACCCTCCCCCAAAGGCTCAAGTGTGAGACACCCGGGCGCCGCCCGTGGCACTGGTGGGAGATTGCAGTCTTCAGGAGCTGGGGACCAACAGGAAGGTAGTGACCCTGCGCCCTGAGTGTCCCAGGCCCTCCCAAGGTAGCAGCTTTGACTGCGTTAGCTGAGATGTACCCCCCTGCTGCAGCGGTCAGCACGACCCCACTCGCCCCTCCTCGGGGAGGCCCACCCCAGAGAGGCGGCTTCTAAGACTTCCCTGGCCTCCACTGGCCCCTGGGGTCCCAGGGTCACCATAGTCCTGGGGCATTGGTACCACAGCGCCACCCCATGGCGGCCTTGGGGGCTACCAGCTGCCCATTTTACAAACAGACAGATGAAAGCTCTGAGGCTGAAAGCACCCCCGCCCCAGCTCCATCCTGAGGATTGAACTCAGCTGCTGAGCTACCTCCCCAGACCTTTATTTTATTTTGAGACTGGGTCTCGCTAAATTGATAAGTTGGTCAGGCTGGGCTTGAACCTGCCATCCTCCTGCCTCAGCCTCCCAGAGTGCTGTGATTACAGGTGTGCTGCGTCTGGCTGGGCTGTGAAAGAGCCTTCGAGGCCTCGTGGTGTTGGGATGGAGCTGGGGGTGGAGTTGGGAGCTGGAATTAGAACCTGCCTGTGCCTTTGTCTTGGTGTTTTGTTTGGGACACAGCTCTGTTTTGTCTTTTTTTTTTTTTTAATCATTCCTATGAAAAGTCAATTGACACAGAAGGGTGATTTCTGTAGCTCACGTGTTTCTACAGAGCATTGCTGGACTGGGCTCACCTGGGCCGCCCACATCCTGACAGGGATGTGGCCAAAACCTGGGATTTGGACTCTCTTCTGGCCAGGTGTAGTGACACACCCCTGTAATCCCAGCACTTAGGAGGTTCAGGCAGGAAAATTGCTATAAGGCCAGCCTGAACTATATAGTGAGACTCTGTCTCAAAAAAAAAAAAGCTAGCTGATAGATATCTAAGAGTTCTCCTCCTCCTCCTCATCCTCCTTCTTGTTTTTGGAGACACAGTCCCACTATGTAGCCCAGGGTGGCCTTGAACCCACAGTTGAGCCTCCTGCTTCAGCCTCCTGAGTGCTGAGATTACAGGTATGCACACCACACCTGGCTAAGGGGTTCATTTTATACTATTCCATACTTTTTGAGTGTGCTTATAAGTTCCTGTAATAAAAATACTTTTTCAAAATGTATATTCCTATGGCTGCGTATTCTTTCCACAAAATACTGGGTTTAATTTTGGCCTTTTCATACATGTATATAACCTATTTTGATCCTGTCTCTTCCCCACTCTTACCTTTCCTCCCCCCACAGCCCTAAAACAAATATTTTTGAAACAAGAAACTGAGTCACCTCTTACTAAAGCCAACTGATAATCTGGAAGTGATTTGACTCACATACAGTGAGGAGGAGGCAACCAACTGTCCTTCTCTGTCTGGAAATAGATCAAAATCAAAAGATTTGTCATGATATTAATGTCAAACAAACCAGGCTGCAAGGCAAGAGCATTCTTAGCAACAAAGACAGAGCGCCAATTTCCTGGGAGACATAAAACCGCTCCAAACTTGTACACACCTAATAACATTACCCCGAAATACATAAAGCAAGACAAGGAGAAATGAAGAAGTCCACTGACACACTCAAGAGACTTCACCACAACCTTCCAGGGACTGACACACCCAGAAGATGAAGGAGTTTCCAAGGATATGGACCGACGATACAAACAAAGATTCTCAACGTCATTAGTAATCTGGGAAATGCAAATCAGGGCTGTAACGAGGTGTGGATTCTCCTCCCACCAGCTTGGCGGGGACTCTGCACTGTGCCAGATTTGGACAGGATGTGGGTCGGTGGGGGGTTCTCATCCATTTCGGGTGGGAGTGTAGACTGCTTCCCGCTCCTTGGAAAATAAAGCCGACGTGTTACACATGTGATAATTTAGCAATTTGCATCCTCAAGTTATTATGATCCAACTGGGCAGGAGGCTGAGGCAGGAGAATCACCCTAAATAGTATGTAGTCTACACTACATAGAGTTCAGACCACACTGAACTACATAGTGAGGCCCACAAATGAATAAATAAATAAATAATGTTAGGTCTTTTGCATGCATATCTTATGTTAAAAAGCTACATTAGTACATTTGTGCATGTCATATCTGTGTCTAAATGCGTAAAGGTCTGGAAGGGAACTATTCCCAGTGGCTGTTTCTAGACAGAGTTATTGAGAGAACAGGGTAAAAAAGGAAAAACTCATATTTTTTCCCAATACTTTGGATTGTTGGATTTCTGTGTGTGTGTGTGTGTGTGTGCGTGTGTGTGTGCACTGGGAATAGAACTCAGACATGCTCTATCACTGAGCTACACTCCCAGCCCTGTTCATATTTATGTGTTCTGGGTTTATTTTGAGACAGGGGCTTGCTATGTAGCCCAGGCTGGCTTTGAACTCATGGTGATCCTCCTGCCTCAGCCTCCAAATTCTGGGACTACAGGTGTGTGTCACCATGCCTGGTTTATTTTTCTGAGACAGGATCTTGCTAAATTGCCCAGGCTGGCCTTGAATTTTCAGCCCTCCTTCTTCAGCCTGCGTGTAGCTGGGGATGGAGGTTTGTACCACCACACCTGGCTGGACTGTTTTTCTGTGTCTGACTTGGGTAATTTTAAAGCCCTTCAACCTTCCAGGGACTGACACAAGCAAGCCAAGCCAAGCAAAACCCAAACAGCACTGGCTTCAGATGAATGGAAATGGCAGATACTTTAGGAGCAGACAACAGGCCTGAATGGGGGCCACTCTCTGGGGAGCCGGGTGACTTCCCTGAAGACCTCTGGGGTGAGGTCTGAGGGGTCCCGGGGTCCCTGGCAGGGTGAGATGGGCGGGGCGGGTCACCGGGGGAAGGATCCATGTGCCGGGGCCTCGGGGCTTTGCGGCTGTGGAGCCCCTGCGAAGGGACCAGAGTTTGCCTGAAGTTAGGAAGTGGGCCGGAGGGGTTCACTGGGACCACCCAGGTCTGGGGGCCCTCGGGGTGGGGTTTGGGGAGCTTGGCTCGGGATTCTGCAAAAGAGAGGCCAAGAGCTAGTGCGGACTTTACAGAGAACTAAAGGAGTCATGCAAATATATGCAAAAATCATGCAAATAATTCAGGCTGCTTGGCCACTGGGAAGAGGACCCAGCTGGTGATTTTGTTCCCCAAGTGTGGTCCAGGGCCACCTGTGTGTGACAGTCACCTGGGAGCTCATCCTGGTTCCTGCCACCCCCAGACCTGCTGCTTCCCTCCCCAGGCTCCCGTGGAAAGCGCCCAGGTGATTATTTACTTCACTGGGCACGCACGTGGGCACGCACACGTGATAATTATAGCGCGTCGGAATCCGCACACTTCAGACCGCAAGCATAAACAGGCGGGCAGGAAGCGAGTCGTCCTCTCTCTGCAGCCTCCAGCTCACGCGGAGGTTCTGGGCCCTGCGCGCCCTGCTGGAAGCCAACTGTCCCCCCCAAGGACCCCAGCTCTGATCTTGCAGACACCAACATCTTAGTCACGGGGTGATGTCCTCAGGTGCCCAAGCTGTCACTTCTTGTTTTTGTTCCCTCATTCAGATTTCACCAGGACCCTGCTGAATGCCAGGAGTGTGCAGGCACAAGGGACACTGAGCTGCCCCTACGAGCTATGCATTTGCAAAGGGCAGTGCTGCCTGCTGCTTAGAGCTGCGCTGGCCAGCTCCTGAGATGCCCCTCTGTCTCCGATCTGTATCGGGTGGGGGGCTGCTACTCAGGGGCACAGTGCTGTGAGCTGAAGTCTCACCCAAGAACCGGGCCTGAGTAGGAATTTCCTTGGTAAATGCCGGTTACTGGCCAGGCTGGTGGCACAAACCAGCACTCAGTGCCAAGGCCCTGGGTTCAACCCTACTATTCAATCAATAGTTAAATAAAGAAATAGATAAATACCTGTTTCCTTCATCCTCGGATAAACTAAACAGGCACCTGCCTCGAATCTGGCACTTCCATGCTTTGAAAGCGAATTTGAGCCTCCAACCCACAGGCTGGGGTGCGGCTCTGGCAGAACAGCTGCCTGGCATGCAGGAGACCTGGGTTCAAGACCCAGCTCTGCGAGAAAATACATCCCGGGGTGGTGGCCCCCACTTGTAATCCTAGCACTGGGGAGGCTGAGGCAGAAAGATCCCTGGGAGTTTGAGGCCATCCTGGAATGGCCTTGCAAGACCCCGTCAATAATAATAATAATGATAATACAAACGGCACAGGAATGAATCCTCACACCCCTCGTGCAGGGGCCCTGAGTGTGAGCACCAATTTCCCACTGAGAAGAGGTTGAGGCGAGGAATCCGCTGGCGACCCACGGCTACGGGGCGCCTGGATCCCCTCCGCTGGAACACGGCGCTCGCCCTGGCCCAGGCCCCCAAGGCAGGACACCCCCGCATCTCAGGAGCACCTGTCGGAAGCGAGCCAGGCTGCACGCTTGCAGGTGCACGCGTCCGCCTGCGTCCGGGGCGTGAACAACCCGCAGCGCACAGGTCCCTGCAGCCTGAAGTGCCCCCGGTGGCCACACGGGGGCAGCAGGCGAGCGTGCCCGAGGGCCTCGGTCGGCAGCCAGCAGAGACGGCCCGCCCCCACCCCCAGGCTCAGTTTCTCCATTTGTCACATGGATTAGGCTGCTTGCAAGGTGCTTGCTTCACCTTCTCAGGGAGAGGAGCGGAGCCCCCAAGGCAGATGGAGACGCTGAGGGTCAGAGAGGGCCAGAGGTAGGCCGGGGACTCGAACCTGCCCCTCTCAGGCTGTCTACACTGCTGGGCCTCTTTACCACGCCGCAGGGGATGCTTGCTGGTCCTGCCCTGGCTGGGCCACAGCCTGCACTGCTCACCTCTCCGGGGTGCTCCTGCCGGGACCAGGCACACCACTCATGAGGAGGAGCAGTCACGTCTCTCGTGGGCTGCTTCCCTTCCAGAGGTTGGAGGAGAGAGTGGGTTTCTGTGCCTCAATTTCCCCAACCCTCCCACCCACAGCATAGAAAGAACAACAGATCAGGCATGGTAGTTCACACCTGTAATCCTGGTGTTTGGGAGGCTGAGGCAGGAGGATCACCACGAGTTCAAGGCCAACCTGAGCTACATAGTGAGTTCAAGTCCACTATGGAATATAAGCAAGGCTCTAGCTCAAAAAATAAATTTTTAAAAAAGCGCAATACAAGAAGGCCCCTGCAGACTGCCTGAAGAGAGGCTGCAGGGCTGGTCTTGGGGATGGCATGGGGCCCACACTTGTAGCCTGTACGACAAGACTGAGGCTGAGAAGCCCCCCAGTTACTGGGACCTGGGGTCACCTGGGCTGGGAGCTGGGGGCATCCCAGCCAGCCTTCCAGGAGCCCAGGTTCGGAGAAGGAGGGAGTCAGACTAGGCGTGGTGGTGCACATCTGTAATCCCAGCACTGGGGAGGCTGAGGCAGGACAGGAGGATCGCCTCAAGTTCCAGAACAGCCTGGGCGACAGTGAGTTCAAAGCCAGGTTGCACTACGTAGCAAGATCTTGTCTCCAAAGATGAAGGGGGAGGAGGAGGAAGAGAAGAAGAGGGAAGAGGAAGGAGTGAGACAGGGTCACCAGGACCGGAGGGGACCATCAAGGGCTGTAGAGGGGTAGAGGGCGGGAGCCAGGGCACCACACTGAGCACCTCGGTCCTCACCCACCACCTTGGCAGAGGTGGGCAGACGTGATCCTGGCCTCTGGAGGCTGCCCTGGCAGACAGGCATGAGGCGGAGAGCCAGAGATTCCTCCTGCCCCACATCACCATCCCCAAACATCACCATCATCACCTTGGGCTTCGGAGAAATTCCAAGAATGTCCTGCTCCGGCCCTGCGTCTCCCGGCAGCACCCCAAACCAGGCTGGGCTCTGGGCTAGGGTGGGAGCGGGTGAGGCCAGCGCTGTTCACAACCTGACTCCCAGAGGTGCCACCAAAAGCCACAGGCTGTCTGTGGCTCCACATATGTGCAACATCGCTGGTGGCCAAAGTCACTGGACAGAACAGAATGGCGGTTGCTGGGGTGGGGTAGGGAGTTAGTGGATTTCAGTTTTGGTTTTTCTCCAGCCCTTTTTATTTTTTATTTTGAGACAGGGCCTCACTAACTTATGCAGGCTGGCCTTGAACCTGAGATCCTCCTGTCTCAGCCTCCCGAGTAGCTGGGTCACAGGTGTGTGCCACTGAGCCAGGAGTGTTTGATGGATGCCAAGGGTCATTCTGGGGTGAAAACGCTCCTGAGACAGGGGACGATGAGGGCTGAACACACATTTGAATGGCCCCGATGTGCCCGCTCCTCTGAGATGGTGGCAATGGTAAATTTCAAGTGATCCCTACTTTTCACAATTTTAAGAATTATTTCCATGTAAACAATTCAAAAGAAAGAAGCCCAACACTAGGAGGCTGAGGCAGGAGGCTTGCCATGAGTTCTAGGCCACAATGAATTCAAATCTAGTCTCATGCATGTAATAAGGCCCTGTCTTGAAAATCAAAGAAATAAAAATTTTTAAAACACCAAAAATATAAAAAAATAAATAGATCTCCTGGGCCTGCCGAGAGCCAGCTTGTGTCAGGAGCTCTGGGTTCCCACCCTGCCCCAAATTTGCTACATGAGCCTCAGTGACAACCTTCAAGGAACCGTGGCCTCCAGGGCCTGCCATCCCTGGGATGAACTTGGGCAGGGCCCAGGCAGGTGACCAGGCCAGGTCACTGTCCCGCGGCAGAGTGCTGGGACAGCCTCACTCACCACCCCCAAAGGTGCCCCGCCTGCCGCATGCCAGGAAGGGACCAGGGCTCTGTCACCTGCTCCTGTCACCACCTCTGTCACCCCACCTCTCAGCACCCAGGGTTTCAAGGAATTCCCTCTCCCGAGGGTGCCCCAAGGGGCCAATCAGGGCTCGGTGAGCTGGACAGGAAGAGCTCTGCTGACTCGGTGCTCTGTCCCCGTGTGGACTGCGTGTCCCAATGAGCTGAGTCCCTGTCACTTCCACCTCCCTGTGTGGTGCCTCTCACCTCTTGGGATTGCGGGATCCTCCACCCTGTCCAGTGCCAGGGGCCTCCCCCTTCCTGTGCATGCCTGGGTGACCTTGGCCCGGGTGACCTTGACCCTCTCTCAGTAAAGAGTAAAGAGAACCCCAGCCTTGGACAGACACTCCAAGGACCAGGAGAAGTTGGTGTCACAGGCCCCAGCAGAAGCCAGGTCAGTCCAGCCAGATTCACTCTTGCACCCCTGCTTGGGCCCCGGGCCTCTGCCAGGCACTGGGCCTTGGGTGACCCTGTCCCCAAAGATCTGGGAGCCTCACAACAGCCAACTTTGGCCCAGAGCTGGCTCAAGTATTCTCTCCGATGCAGACATGGAAAGTGGGTCCCTAACCTGGCCACCCCTCCTGTGACTGCCCTTTCAGTCAGTCAGCCTTTCTGTCTCTCTTAATGAAGCCGAATTTAGGCGAATAATGGCCCTTTTGGTTCAATGACCGAGTCTGGAGCAGAGAAGGCAGCGCCAGCAAGGTGAGAAATCGGCCGCTCCTGCCAGCTGGGGGTGACCAGGCAGTGCCAGGGCCCCCGCCAGGCAGAGGATAGGAGCCGAGTACGGGTGCTCAGGATGCCATCCTCTCCTCTGAGCCTCAGGTATGCTCAGCCTCACCCAGCTTCCCTCCTGGTCCGTTCTCCTCCCATCCATTAATTTTTTATTGATTTTGAGACAGGGTCTCAGTAAGTTGCTAAGTTGCTCAAGCTGGACTCAAATTTGCAATCCTGCTGTCTCAGCCTCCCAGGATACTAGGATCACAGGTGAACAACACTAGGTCCAGCTACATCAGTTATGGGTAGGCAGTTATGAGAGTTCATCCAGCAAAGAAAGCAACTCCCACAGGCTACTAGCAGGCCCTGCCCTTGTCCTCTGCCCCCTCTACCACCATGCCTGGCCTTGTTTCTTTTCTTTTTTTTTTTTTTGACACAATGTCTCACTATGTAGTCCAGACTGGCCTTGAACACACAGGGTCTCCTCCTGCCTCAGCCTCCCAAGTGCTGCCTCCTCCTGGGAGACCTCTATCACTCCTAGACCCTCCACTCTTTCTGCCTTTCTGCTGACACAGGTAAGAGTGCCCAGCTGCTTCTGGCCAGCTCTGAGGATTCTGCCCACCTAAGAGCTCATCGGAGACAGGGCAGGAGGGGTACAGCCGTGTAGGGTTGCGGGTGGGGACAGCTTCCAGTGTGGCTGGGACTGGTGAGCCAATGCGGGCAGGGTCGCTGTGTCAAGTGCTTGTGGCTCCCAGGAGTTAAGTCAGGGTTTCCTTGTTACAAGGCGAGCAGAGCAGAGTCCCGTCCGTCCTGTCACGAGGTGACACCAGGTGACACATGACGGGTGTGCGCTGGGACCGTGCATGGCAGGAGATGGGCCTTGCCCACAACTAGTTGGACCCGTGTGGCTTGGTCATGGATCACAGAGAACAGCAAAAAGGGGGTCCTGGGGGGTGCAGGGCCCAGCAGGGTGAGAAACGAGGGGCAGAAACCCCGGGCCCCGCCCTGGCTTTTTGGCTCAAATCATAGTAAGCTCCCCTGGGCCGTGTCCCCTGCACGCCACCTCCTGCAGCTTCTCCGTGGGCACAGCACGTTCACACTGGGGTCACCACCCTGTCACTGTCCACACGGAGGATGCCCTGCTCCCCATAGCCCTGGGCAGAGATAGTGCCCTCCCCTCCTGTGTGGGGAGAATTTTGAAATTTTGGGCTCAAAGAAACTTGCTGTTGTGACGGTGATAGATGTAGCATGGTCCCCTGGGGACTGCACTGGCTTCAGCACTGCTGAAATATTTTAAGAGCTGGACCTAGTGTTGTTCACCTGTGATCCTAGTATCCTGGGAGGCTGAGACAGGAGGATTGCAAATTTGAGTCCAGCTTGAGCAACTTAGGAACTTACTGAGACCCTGTCTCAAAATCAATAAAAAATTAATAGATGGGAGGAGAATGGACCAGGAGGGAAGCTGGGTGAGGCTGAGCATACCTGTGATCCCAGCGCTCGGGAGGCTGAGGCACGAGGGTATTGTGAGTTTGAGCTCAGCCTGGGCTACATGGTGAGTTCAAGGCCATGGAGCACCGGCCTTCAGACCCCTCATCCAATGTGCCATGAACCTCCCTCTGTAATGAGCTACGTACACCCTAAGATGTTAAAGCCTGTGGCTTCTTCTCCTGCCTGACAGCCCCAGGGCAGACAGAGAGAGAGCCGGGGTGAAGAGTGGGGGCCTTGGCCACAGCCCAATCACACCTTGGACCTACCCACATGGTGGCCCCATCCCTCTGCCTGTTCTCCTCAGGGTGAACTCCTACACATACATGGAGTGCTGCCTCCTCTGGGGAGACCTCCAGTACTCCCATGTCCTCTTAGGGCTCTGAGTGCCTTGTCTATATCCATATTTGCCAAAGGAAGAGTTTTGACTTCCTGTTTTCCTGTCCCAAAGAACTTCCTGCCTTCAATCACCGAATAAATGACTTGTGAAAGTCCAGGTGCCCTTACACTTGGCTTTTTGTTGTATTTGAGACAGGGTCTCGCTGTGTAGTCCAGGCTACTCTTGAACTCACTATTAGCCCAGGCTGACCTCAAACTCACAGCAATCCTCAGCCTCAGGTCTCTTAACACTGGGACTCAGTTTTTTCATTTGAAAAGGATGATCAAATGGCTAAAAAAGATGTGGTATTTTTATACAATGGAGTAGTACTCAGCCATAAAGAAGGATAAACTGGAGACTTTTATAGGTAAATGGATGCAACTTGAGAACATATTCACAAGTGAAATAAGCCAGGCATGGTGGCTCACGCCTGTCATCCCAGCACTCCGGAGGCTGAGGCAGGAGGATCGCTGTAAGTTTGAGGTCAGCCTGGGCTACAAAGTGAGCTCAAGGCCAGCCTGAACTGCATAGAGAGACCTTGTCTCAAAAAGACAAAAAAAAAGTGAAATAAATAAGACCCACATGTATAAATCATATTGTGAGAAGCTGAAAGAAACAACATATGTATATGCATATATAAAAGATGGTTAAGACAGCGATACTACTGACTTCTCTGAACTCACTGAAGAGAAAGATCTGTACTGGTATTGGTCAGACTATTGAAGGCAGATGTCTTGTGCTCTGGGTGAATGATTTGGGGATGACTGCCCGATGTACGTACCATTGTTGTCCCCTAATTAACATGTTTTGAAATTTTGTTTTAGTTTTGTTTTTCTTCTTTTTTCTCCTTGAAATAAAATGGATTTGGGAAAGAAAAGAATGACCATATGTCAGGCCAGTGCTGCCTGCCTGTAATCCCAGTACTCTGGGAGGCTGAGGCAGGAGGATCCTAAATTCCAGCCAGACCTGGGTAATGTAGTGATTCAATAGGCCTTGTCTTCAAATTTAAAAGAAAAAAATAGAAAGGGCTGGAGCTGTGGCTCAGTGAAAAGGGCCTGTGATACACACACACACACACACACACACACACACACACATGCACACGCACACACTATAGAAAGACATAAGGCACTGTAGAAACAGATTAGGGGAAAGTTTTTTTCTCTTTTTTTCTTTTTGGAGGCAGCGTCTCACTATGTAGGTCAGGCTGGTCTCCAATTTTCAATCCTCCCGCATAGTCTGCTACATTCTGGGATTACAGGCAAATGCTGTGCTGCCCAGCTTGTTTTGTCTTTGAGGGACAGAGTCTCAATATGTTGCATACCCTGCCCTCCAATTTGTGGGCTCAAGTAATCCTTCTGCTTCAGCCTCCCCAGTGGCTTTAGACACATGACATCATAACCAGCAAATTAGGGGTGTTAAACACAGAGTGGAGGTTAAATAATCTAAGGAGAGAAACAGCGGTACCTGGGTCAGCCCTGTTGGCGCACACGCAGGGAGGCTAAGGCAAGAGAATCGCAAGGTCAAGGTCAAGGTCAAGCTGGGCGATTTAGTGACTTATCCAGACCCCATCTCAGATTAAGAAATGTAAAAGAGCTGGAGGCAGCGCTCAGAGCAAAAGCCCTGGGTTCCATTCCCAGCACCACAAGTGAAACAAAGAAATGAAGGCCCTTCAGAGTGCGGTAAGCCCATCAGATGTTGAAAACAGCAGAAGAGGAAATCACAAAACCCCTCGCAGCGCTGCCCTCAGAATGCACAGGGCAGTTTCTCCAGGCTCTTCCGTTTACAGTGTGTGTTCTGTTTTCAGGTACAGCCGTGATCCTACCTATTTACACCCTGCTTTGACTCTCTTCATATCATAACCGACTTCCTCATCTCATAAGCTGTTTGCAAACATATTTTTAGTGCTTGCAAAATATTCCTTTGTATGTTTGTGACACGCACCAATTCTTGCTTGTTAGACGCTCAGATTTGGTCCAATTCTCACCTTTTCCCCCTTCATTTCTTTTCTTGTTATAATCCTGGGAATTGAACCAAGGGAGTACTGGGCTACATTCTCAGCCCTCTTTAAAATATTTCACTTTATCTATTTATTTTGTGGTACTGGGGATGGAGCCCAGGGCCACACACATGCCAGGCAACTGCTCTACCCCTAAACTATATTCCCAGCCCTTTTAAAATTTTTTATTCTTTCTTTGTTTTGGTGTTTTGAGACAAGGTCTCATTGCATAGTTCAGGCTGGCCTTGAACCCACTAGGTAGCTCAGGTTGGCAGTGATCCTCCTGCCTCAGCCTCAGGCATGTGTCACCATGCCCAGCTTACATTTTACTTTGAGACAGGGTCTTGCTAAGTGGCCTCAGACTTGCAATCCAGCCTCAGCCTCCTGAGCAGCCGGGACTCCACGTGTGCACAATTATGAAAACCTCCACAGTGAACACAGCTATACTCTAGGTGGCTTCGGGGCAGGACAGATTTCTAGAAGCAGAATTGCCCGTCCAAGGCAAAAACAAAACAAAACCAAAACCACATTTTTTGAGAGGCTAGAACCCTTCCAAAGATGTAGACCTTTTTCTTACTCCTGAGGCCATCAAAAGGCTGGGATTTTCAACAAAGAAATGTGCAAGTGCAAATCTCTGGTAACAGGAAGAAGATGGGATAGCAGGGCCGGGTGGCAGATGCAGGAAGAGCCCAAATTTGTACCCAGCCAGGGCAATTTAGCAAGACGTCAAGGAAAAAAATAAGTAAGGAAATAAATAAATAAGGCCGGGGATATAGCTCAGCGGCTTAAGCACCTGCCTGGCAAGCTCAGAGTCGAGTTCAATTCCCGGTACCAAAAAAAAAAGTGGCTGGGTGTGGTGGTGCACACCTGCAATCCCAGGCCGAGGCAGGAGGATCACCGTGAGTTCGAGCCAGCTGGGGCTACATAGTGCGACCGTGTCTCAAAACAAAGAAAGAAACGGTTATAAAGGAGCTGGGGTGCAGGGAGAGGGTACAAAGGGGAGGACAAGCTCTGGAGTCGGGGCCCTCCAGGCCCCACAAGGTTAACTCCTGATCCTAGGGGATTTGAACCTGAGGTCAGAGGACCCGGCTGTTCTGGATAATCTGAGGGTGGGATGGGGAATCCGGGTCTGTCTGGGATTCACGATCTGGAAGGGCAGATGGGGTCCATCCCACGCGTGGCGTGCGCTTCGCCAGAGCTGTTCCCGCATCTCACCCCGCAAGCACGAGAAGCACGAATCCGCCAGCCGGGAGGCAGGGGCGGGGCGGAGAAGGGGCGGGGACTGGGCGGGCGGGGCGGAGAAGGGGCGGGGATTGGGCGGGCGGGACGGAGAAGGGGCGGGGACTTGGCGGGCGGGGCGGAGATTGGGCGGTGGTGACGTCACGGTCCCGCCCCTTCGGCCGGCCGGGTCCCTGGGCAGCGCCACTCAGCCCCGAGTCCTTACCTGGAGCGACAGGTGTGCGCGTCTGTGTCTCGGAGGCGACCTCCCTCCCGGTGCCCGGTGAGCGCCAGCAGCTGAGCGGGTAGCAGAGGGGTCGGGGGAGGTCCGGGGGTCCCCGCCGGCCGAGAGGGAGTCTGAGCTAAGGTACCGGTGAAAGGGCCGAGCTGTCATCCGTGGAGGGACTTTGTTTCTGGGTTGTGGTTGCCGAGCCCTGAAAACTTCTGTCTTTGGAAGCATTGGAGGGAGAGGAAGTTGAAGAGCAGGTGGCAAATGTCCAAATACTTCAACCACAAATGCACTGTTACTGTTTTTACACGCTGTCTTTTCCTTGTTGGGAAGGGAGCGGGCGTTGTTGACTATTTGGTAAATGGAGAAAAGTTGGAAAGAGATTTTCTATGGTTTTAAGACACAGGCAAAGCCACTGTGGATAGTTGGTCCATTTCTTTTCAGTCTTTTTTGTTTCCTCTGCATAATCAATTTAGTATAATTTCTTTTGGGGCCGGGGATTTAGCTCAGCGGCAGGAGTGCCTGCCTGCCTGACAAGGGGGAGCTCCTGAGTTCGAGGTCCGTACCAAAAAAAAAATCTTTTTTTGAGGAGGGCGACTTTATCCACAGATATCAATTTAATATAATTTCCTCGTGCTGTGTTTACAGTTTTCATGTTTTCTTTTCCTCTCCAAACGTGGTCATAAGCGTTTTCTTGTGTTGTGTTAGTCATCCGAGTATGTGTAATGATGTTTAATGGCTGCATCTTCCATGTGAAGGCTGGGTACCATTCTGAAGCCTGGCAGGAAGGAACTGAGAGGTGACAGTGAGGTGACCCCACCTCTAAGTTGCAGTCTAACCCTCACCACCTCTAAGTATCAGTTCCTGCATCTGGGAAATGGGCGGATAGGGCAATTTCCCCCGGGTCGGTGACTTCCAGGCCCCAGAGGCGGGATCCTTGGCTGAGGTTCTGGAAGAGATGCAGAGTGAGGGGAGGAGGGGAAGAGGAGGGGGAGGGGTGGTAGAATTGAGTAATCAACTCCTTGTCCTGATGAGGAAACTGCCAGGCTTGGTGGCACACGTCTGTAATCCCAGCACTTGGGAGGCTGAGGCAGGAGAACTGCTGCGAATTCAAGGCCAGTCTGGGATACAAAGTGAGGTCAAGTCCAGCTTGAATTACATAGTGAAAAACCCTGTCTCAAAAAGATTTTTTAAAAATAATAAAAAATAATATTAACTCTCCAACTGCCTGCTTCTGGGCTGTCTTTCTCCTACTCCGGGGACCTGTTCCATCTCCTACCCTAACCCCTCACTCTTAACCCCCTGGCCATCCTCGGAGGAGGCTTGGGGGCCTGTCAGCTGACCCAGGAGGACCTGTGGCCACTCAGAGACGCATGTTTCCCCATGCTGTCTGCTGCTGACCCTGGGACTGGCTCAGACTCCTAATTGGATTTTCCTGGGAGGGGCACCTTCTTTGAACCCTCACTTGCTCCCCAGGTACTGAGGCATGAACTCAGGGCCTTCCCTCTGAGGTCCTTCCTAGCTGTTTTTTTAGTTCTATTTTGAGACAAGGCCCCACTGAGTTTCTAAATTGTCCAGGCTACACTTGAATTTGTGATCCTCCTCCTCAGCCTCCCAGAGTTCTGGGATCACAGGCCTGCGCCACTGTGCTCTGTTTGCAATCTCTTTGAGAGAGTCCTGAGCCCTGGGGGCGGGAAATCTGAGCTCAGGACAGTGTGTTGCGAGGGTCTCCACAGCCCCAGGCCAGACCTCCAGGACCACAATGGGGGCTTCAGGCCTCCCCAGGGATCAGGCCTGGGGATCTCACAGTTCTGAAAGTCAGGGAAATCACCTTGCCAGATGCAGAAAATTGGAGGTGGCTCACTGCACAGTCACAACTTTAGTGATTCAGAGTGACAATTAGCCCCAGGACGGAGTCATGTCCCTGCCGTGGGTGGGCCCGGGAAATGATAGTTTCCGAAACATCTACCGCTGAGCTGGTCTGGAGTCTGCCGCCTCCGATACTCACCAAGACCTTGGCTCCCGTCCTGTCCCGCCTGCTTTAGGGCAACCCCAGGCTTTCAGGAAGGTTTTTATTTATGTATTTGTTTGCTTATTTGTGTGTGGTGCTGAGGCTCAGAGCCAGGGCCTCACACACTCAGAGCAGCTCACCCCAGCTCTTAGCGAGATGCCACAGAAACAGATGGACCGTGATACCGAAGAGAGTGAAACTGAGGCACAGAGACTAGTGAGTCACCCAGGTGGAGCCGGGACCCGGTCCCAGTCTGTCTAATGACCCTACTCACTCTGTCCCTGTCTAAGTGGTTTCTGTCACCTAAGATAGTATCCGGCTAGATGTGTGGCGGGTTTTCAAAGGCATAGCTATCTTGTCACCTGCTCAGGGCATCCCAGCTTCTCAGTGTACCTGGCCACCATGACCCCTGCCTCAGCCATGCACACACTCAGTTACAGTGACCTGTCCCCCGGTCTGGGCCTCCAGACCAAGTCCCATGGGCCTGTGGCCTCCACACCCCACAGAGCCCAGCCAGGCCAGTCTGTCCCCTGTGTCTGCATTAATAGCGGCTACTCACACATCGGGCTCTGGGCTGCATCATTAATCCCCTTGAGGTGAGGTGTTGCCAGCCCTGTTTCTAAAATGAAGAACTAAGGCCAGGGATAAAGCTCAGTGGTGTAAGCAGCTGCCTGGCAAGTGCAAGATCCTGAGTTCGATTCCCCAGAAATAACACTGAAATGAAGACAGTAAGCACCTGAACTCACTAGGTAGCCCAGGCTGACTTTGAACTGCCTCAGTCTCCGGAGTACTGAGATATATGCGCCACCTCAGACTCTAGCTTCTCTCTGGCTGCCTCACACTGGTCACTCAGTGAGCCTGCGGGGAAAGGCGTCTGCTTTGGAAACAGCTACCTCAGAGTCAGAACCCCCGATACCTCCAGAGTTGGTGAGTGAGCTTGAGGTGTCCTCAGGTCAGGGAACTCTTCAGTAGAGCCTCAGATGCCACAGGCAGGTCCTGCTTGGCTCGCACTTCGACAGGGCAGGATGGGGCTCTGAGCTGGTCTGGAGAGGTAATTGGGATCCCCCAGAGCCCTGGGGACTGTGAGCTCAGATTCTCGACCTCCCCCATTGGGTTTCTGGCTGTCAGGTGAGGTGATCTGCAGCAGGGGACAGCTGTGGAATTAGGTATGGCTGGTGATCAGGGCTTGGGAGGTAGTCTGGCTGTGAAGGGCCTCGTGACCTGTCCCGAAGCTGTATTTGTGTAGTTCTTTATGTAAAGGTTAAGAGGACAGAGCCAGGCATAGTTGCATACACCTGTCATTACAGTACTTAGGAGGCTGAGGCAGGAGGATGGCTTATTTGAGGGTGGCCTGGAAAGGGGGTTAAAAAAAAAAAGACACCACTGTGGTCCACATCCCGAAGTCGCTGAGCAGAGGCTACTGTTCGTCTTTTTCCTTGGGTGTGGCCGGCATCTACCGCAGATTTTATGTTTTGTTTTGTTTTTGAGACAGGATCTTACTACATGGGTCAGGCTGGGCTCCAACTCACTATGTAGCCCAGGCTGGCCTGGAGCTTGAGGTGACCCCCCTGCCTCAGCCTTCCGAGTTCGGGGATAAAAAAGCCCGAGTGGCCACACCCAACTGCAGCCGTGTTGCCAGCTGAGGACAAGCACGGCAAGGGTTGACCTCTCGGGCCCTGCAAGGAGCTGGCATCGGGACACATCGTGGGTGGCTGTGTGTGACGTGGCCTGGACATGAGGAGTTGCAGCAGTGGGGACGGGGTTGTCATCCTCGGCCAGCAGTGGGGTCCCGTGGCCTGGCTGATGAGTGGTTGTACATCCTGGGCTTGGGGACCAGGGGAAGAGGGTGTCAGAGGAGCCTGAGGGTGGGCGCCGGTGGGGTGGGGTGGAGGGTGAACCGGGCCGGGGGGGGGCACTGAGGGATGTTTAGTGCTCCCCAGGGACCTCGTGGGACATGGGACAGATGTTCCTGGCTCCTCTGGGACTGGATTCTGGGAAGGAGGCCAGTGGCATGAGACTGCTGAGAGAGGGCTGGCCCACCTGCAGCCTTGTGGACAGGGGAGGACAGAGAAGCCTCTGAGAGAAGAGGTGGAGGGGTGCAGAGGAGCCACGGGACAGGGCCTGTCCCCAAGGGAAGGCTGCTGGGCACAGTGCGGCCTAGGGATGCAAAGTGTCAGCCCCCGCTGCACCCACAGCCACAGACAGCCTCACTCACTGCATGGGTGCTTATGGGGCACCTCCAGGAGGGTATCTCTGGCTCTGTCAATGTCTCTGTCTCTCTCTGAGTGTACAGCAAGGGTGTTAAAATAAGCGAATATGCAGCCAGGCATGGTGGTGCACATCTGTAATCCCAGCATTTAGGAGACAGAGGCAGGAGAATCAATGCAAGTTTGAGGCCAGCCTGAGCTACATAGTGAGTTTAAACCTAGTCTGGGTTACCTAGCCAGACCCTTTTTAAAAAATAAGCAAACAAACAAAAACGTTGAAAATAAATTACAATTTTCAATGAGTCTTAGGAAAACATGTTGAGAGGATGAGGGAGAAAGAAGCCCACTTAGGACTGTAATGAAGGAAGCTCTCTGAGAGGAGGTAAGTTTTGAGTTGTGAACTGGGCCAAGAGCAGGAGGCAGCCACTGGCAATCCGGGGCAGATATTTCTGGGCAGAGAGGGTAGCAAGTGCAAAAGCCCTGGGGTCTGAGGACATGAAAGAGAATATTAAGTGAGGTGTGAAATAACTTTGGGGGGAGGTCTGGCCCTGGGAAACAATGCGGATTTAGTAGCCAGGAAATGCTCATGTTTTGAGTGTGGGGGTGGTGTTAAGGGGAGCCTTTTCCTACTCAGCCCAGACTATGTGACCCCAGGCTCCTTCTCCACATGGTAGCTGGGATACAGGTTGCTCCCAGGGTGGGCTCAGCTCCTAGTTTACAAAGGGAGACACTGAAGACCTGTAAGGTCACCTTACCAGACCCCCATAGAGGGACTGGGAATCCCCCAAATTCACCCTGAAATCCAGTGACTCCTATGCTGAAATCCAGGCTTCTGGAGCCAGGCGTGGTGGTACATGCCTGTATTTTCTTTTCTTTTTTGGGGGGGTGGGTACTGGGGATCGAACTCATGACCTCGCGCTTGCCAGGCAGGAGCTTAAGCCACTGAGCTAAATCCCCGGCCCAATGCCTGAATTTTCAGTACCTTGGGAGGCTGAGGCAGGTGGATGGCAAGTTTCAGCCTAGCATGAGCAACTTTGCAAGACCCTGTCACAAAATAAAAACCAAGGCCTCTGGCAGCCCTGCCTTCCTTCAGCTGGAGGAGGAGGGAGGAGCCACTGGCAGTGATGAGAGCTGACCAGGCCTGGCACAGTGCCGAGGTCACCAAGCAGGAGCATAGGAAAGGAGAGTCCAGGCCAGGCATGGCCCCAGGGCCACTGAGGTGGGTGACCTCGGAGAACATGGACAGAAAGAGCCAAGGCACCTACAGTAGGGCCGCATCTATGGGCTGGCGGGCCTGGGGGGACCTCTCAGCACCTCAGAGGCCTGAGCCATGAGCCGTGACCAGCCCTGAGCAGGACCCAAGAAAGGAAAAACGGAGCTGCTGCTGGGCCCTGGAAGCGGAGAGCAAGGTGGGTGAGGTTAGTTAGTGCTGTGACCAAAGGCCCGCAAAAACAGCTTACAGGAGAAAAGGTTTAATTTAGCTTAGGTTTCAGCCCATGTCGGCGCGGCTGGCTTCAAGGTGGAAACATGGCATCAGGCATAACGGGGGGAGTCTGGGTGTCACGTCTTGTGTTCCCAGCACTCTGGGAAGCTGAGGTCCATTCATTCCCTCGTTATTTGTTAAATACCTACGAGGTGCCAGACACTGTTCTAGGTATTGGTGACTCGGTGGTGCCCAAAATAGCATTTACTCTTTGCCTTCATCCCTTGCCAGGGGTGCAGACCAAAAGTAAAATAAAATAAAATAAATTTTAAAACTATGCACCATGTAGAGTATGTCGGGTAGTACTGAATGCCAGGGAAAGCAATAGGCCGTGCCTTCCTGTGAAGGTGACTTGATTTTTTTTTTTGCCTTTCATTGGTTTTTTGAGACATGGTCTCACTATGCAGTTCAACTGACCTTGAACTCACTATGTAACCCAGGTTGGCCTTGAGCTTGGGGTGATCCTGCTCCCTCAGCCTCCCAAGTGCTGGGATTACAGGTGTGAGCCATCATGCCCTGCTGATTTTTTTTGTTTGTTGAGACAGGGTCTCCCTATGTAGCTCAGGCTGGCCTGGAACTCCTCCTGCCTTAGCCTCCTGAGTGCTGTGATTACTATCAAATGCCACCATGTCCTGGCCGTGAAGGTGACTGTAGAGTCACGCCTGGAGGAGGGGAGAGGTTGAACGGCTGCTGTGTGACTGTCAGGAAGAGCAGACCAGGCAGTGGGAGTGACCAGTTAAGACCCCAAGGCAGGAGCTTGCTCATTCCAAAGGAGAAAGAAGGAGGTGCTTGGGCAATTAGCAAGACCTGGTCTCAAAATAAAAACAGGCTGGGGTGTGACCGGGGGCCGGCGCTCAGGCTGGCTGCTTCCTGCGGGTGGGAGGCTGGCGAGAGGCTCACTGCAGGCCACACCCAGGCGCTTTCAAACTGGGAGTCCCTTCTGATTCCCGCGAGAGTCTCAGGCTGCTGAAGGAGGTAGGATTTCTGTGTTTTGGAGCAGGCCCCTCCCCCTGATCAGCTTTGCCCTGTCACAGTGTCTGTTTCTCTTCAGAGTTGAACCGCAAAGCGCTTTAGAAAGCTCAACTTGCCGCTTAGACTTACGGTGAAGGAATCAGAAGGAGGAGCACTGAGCCCCACAATGTGGCTTGTCAGGCGATGGGGTGGGGGAGCATCTCTGCCAGGGAGAGAGTGGGCACAGACTGGGGAGGTCCAGGAGCCTCTGTCTTTTCAGCAGACTTTGGGGAAACCAGAGGCTTTTTTTGTTTTTGTTTTGGTTTTGGTACTGGGGGATTGAACTCATGACCTTGCACTTGCCAGGCAGGCGCTTATGCCACTGAGCTAAATCCCCGGCCTCTTTTTAGTTTTTTAAGCCAGAATCTTATAATGTAGCTCAGGCTGGCCTTGATCTCACTATGTTCCCCCGAGAACTCGAAGTGATCCTCCTGCCTCAGCTTCCCAAGTGTTGGGATTACAGGCATGCCCAGCATAACCAAAAGCTCTTAAAACTTTTGGTTCTCCTACTTGGGAGGATGAGGCAGGAGGATCAAAAGTTCTTGGTCAAGCGGGGTATGGTGGCTCATGCCTATAATACCAGCACTCAGGAGGCTGAGGCTGGAGGATCATTGCAAGTTTGAGACCAGCCTGAGCTACAAAGTGAGCTCAAGGCTTACCCAAACTGCATAGAGAGACCCTCTAAAAAAGACAAAAAATAAAATAAAATAAAATAAAATAAAATAAAAAGTTCTTGGTCACCCTGAGCAGTTTAGCAAGACTAACTCATAAAGGGGGTAAAGCTGGAAGAGGACAAAAAAGGGGGACATTTGTCTCCAAAGCTGGAGGTGGACTGGGCAGCAGCCTCGCTCCAGCGCTGGGTTCAGGTTCAGGAGTTGGTATGTGCCCTTTGGCAAGTGTGGGGGACCCTCGGAGCAAGTGTGGGGGACCCTCAGAGTCCCCTCGGTGACTGCAGAAAGAATTCATCTTCCATCTGTTGTCCTTGGAGACAATTCCAGGGTGTGGGGTGCCTGGCGGGTGAAGAAGGGCACCTATGTTTACAAAACAAGGTCCAGCTTGGAAAGTTGGGGCGCTGAGGACCAGAGGGTAGACTGGTGCATTCAGCTCTGCTCAGCTGTGCCAGGGCCCCACTACCTGGGCTTTAGGAGGACACAGAACCCTGCCCGTGGCCAGAATTACCAGATCTCCCAGGGCTTCAAGAGAAGTCAGGAAGTCAGACCTGGAAGATGACTGGGAATCAACTAACAAAACAAAAACAAGGAGAATCACCACAGGTCGAACCAAGTCTGCCACCTGGTTGGTGACACCCTATCCTGGCAAGGCAACACCTAGGCCAGGTCCCCGTTGCCTGCTGCAGGGGTCTCCTGGGGAGAAGGCTGCTCATCCTGAAGGAAGCTTTCAAGCCCATTGGAAGGGCTGCGTGGTCCCAGGCAACCTTGAGGCTTCTCTGGGCTATGGTCTCCCAGCTTGTGAGCAACCCGGCCTGAAAGGCTCCTACCAATTGGGACAGTGTGTGACTAAGTCCCTCAGGCTTGCAGGAAGATGCAGTTATTATGGAAGTGACTCTTCCCTGAAACGTGCTTCCGGAAGCTGTGTGCTCAGCCATTTCATGTCCACAGTCACATCTGTATGTGTGACAGTGTAGGTGTGTCATAACGTGGGAGCTTTGCGTGGCAGAGTGTAAACAGCAATATTTTAATAACCTTGTCCTTCTGGGAACCTGGAGGAAATCTTCATTAATTCTTGCGGGGAGCAGAAGGGCAGGCAGGATGTTTTTTCCCCAGTCCAGAGCCAGGAAGTGGCCCCTACCTGGGGTGCTGGTTCCACGGTGGAACGTAGCGTCCCTCCCCCTAGGATGAGACTGGGATTTGAGGCTCTGCTTTGCACCCATCCCAGCTGAGCTGCAGGAAGGCCGGCATGCAGGAAAAAAGGGCCATATTCCTCTGGGAAGAGAGAGTAACTGTCCGGCTGGCCCCTGGATCTCCATAGCTGGCTGCCCTGCAATCATCCTGGCCACTGTCCTCTGCAGCAGTCAGAACCTGGGGCGCCTGAGTCCCAACTCTTCCTTCCTGAGGCCAGTAGATGAGTAGGCTCTGCAGGTGGAAAACCCCCGGCCTCTGCGTACTCTCTTCTTCCCCTTGTCCCCCACCCCACTTTCTCCACCTGCCCCCCACGGGGACCTGTCTCAGGGTGCCCGCGTCTGCGCGCGCTCCCCGGCTCCCACGCGCGACACTGCGCTCCTGCACCGTGCAGCTGGCGTGGCCCAGGATGCTGCATTTCCTGGCTACGGGTCCCCCCACCCCCACCCCACGTCCTCCCCAGGCCCGGAGCGCACGGGCCCTTTAAATCCTCCGGGGCGGCGGCAGAGGGCCGGGGATGACATCAGCGGGCGGGCCCGGGGCTCAATGGGAGCCGCGGGTGCGCGCAGGGCGGACGCGCGCAGGCCGGCGGCGGGGGCGGGCGGGAGGCGGTCGGGCAGAGGGAGGCGGCGGCGGCGGCGGCGGCGGCGGCGGCGGCGTAGCCTGGAGCAGAGTCGGCCGGGCCGGGCGGAGCGGATCGCGGTGCGGCGCGGCGGCTGGGCCGGGAGAGGCTGGCGCGCCCGGTGCCCCGAATCCTCCGGCATCCGCCCCGGCGGGCCGCCCCCGCCCGCGGGAGCCCCCCGAGCAGCGGCCCGGTCCCGGCGCCTTCCCGGCGGGGTGAGTATCGGGGAGCCGCGAGCCTGTGGAGGGGCGCGAGCCGGGGGGAAATGGGGCTCCCTCCGCCTCTTTGTTTTTGTTGGGAGAAGGAGGGCGGGGAGGGTGACACACGCGCGTTCGAGCCGCGCAGAGGGGGCGCAGCCCGGGCGCCGCCCGCCCGGCCCGGCGAGGACAAAGGCGCGGCCGGGGACGAGACGGAGAGGGACTGTTATTTTGCACGCTTGTCAGGAGAGGGGCCCCCTAGTCCGACGCCCTCCCACGTTTGGACTCCCCCTTGGGCCCTGGCTCGGGGGCGATCTCCGGCTGGGATTCGGGGCTGGCGAGGAAGGGGGCTGGGGGGACCTGGTCCTGTGGATCGGGGCTCCCAGGCCAAGCCCTGGGCTTCCGTAGCTTTCCGGACGATCAGCAGCGCCCCCCTCCTCGCGTGGCCCTGGTGCCCCACACCCAGGGTCACCGAGGCTGTCCCCGCTGCCTGTTGGATCAGAGCGTCATGAGGTCCCTGGGTGCCAGTGTGTGGTCCCCCCAGGCCACCAGCTTTCTTTTCTTTTGTGGAGAGAGGAAGGGTGGGGGTTATTTATCAGCGGGGATTCTCCCGTTCTTCCCCGGCGAGAATCCCTTGTTCTGCAGGCGACCATGGGACTGGAACCCCGACCTTAAGAGAGACACCCCCAGTTCCTCCTAGTGCCAAACTCAGAGTGAGGCCAGCCCCCTCCCCAACTTTGCCCTGAGTTTTTTTTTTGTGTGTGTGTGTGTGTGTTTTTAATATATCTTTTCTTCCCTTGGCGCAGCCTCCCCTGGAAAAGGATTTGGGGAGGGGAGAAGAGTGTCTAAGTTGCTTCCAGTGCGCGCCGGTGTTTGGGGCTCCTTGGTCTTCGGGTCTAAGATGTGACTTTGGTTGTTATTTTTGTGGTCTAGTGACAAGGCTCCTGACTCTGGGGAAGCGGAGAGGCCTCAGGAAGTAAAAACCCCGACCGTGGGTGCTGTACTGGTTGGTAGTTGTCTAATTTTCCCAGCCAGCTGAAACTCTTGAATTCTCTTGTCTGCCTCCCCACCCCACTGTGTTTCTCTCCCATCACCCCTACCTCACCCCACTCCCCTGGGAATCCCAGCCAGAGACCTGGAAAGCTGCTACCCTGCCCAGTGGAGCCTGGCTGCATTCTTCTGAGGGGCTTTGGAAGGAGGCAGTGCTGGGCCAGGCTGTGCCTGCCTGGGGACCCTGGACGCCCACTGTTAGGGGTCCCTGTTGCTCTGGGTAGCAATCATAGGGGGGTTGTGGAGTTCTGCAGACCCTAAGGCTCATCCTACCTCACCTCCTCTACAGACTGCCTGGTGCGGGGAGGGGGCCGGGGGTCATGTGTGATGTATTTATGTAAGACCCAGACAGAGGGCACAGGTATTTATATAACCCGGCATGGGTATTTATGTAATATAGGATGTGGGGATATTTATGTTCCTTTTCCTAACCTGCGTGGCTTTCCTGGCTGCCTCCCATGCGTGGTCTCTGAATCAGTGTTGGTAGAAAATGGGGGGTGGTTGATGCATGTACCCCTTCCCCCAGGGCTGACCGTGCACACCAGCTTGCCTTGCCCGCTGGCAGGGACACGCTTGGGAAGCCGCGGCGTGTGGCCATGGGGCGTGTGGCTTTCCTGCAGATGTGGAACACGTGCTGCTGGCAGCCGCGGCTGGGCCAGGTCGAACATGTGGGCAGAGACCCGGAGTTTGGCTGGCACGGGGTGGCAGTGACTTCCTTGCGGCTGTTGGAGGCCGTGGCTGCTCCCAGGAGCTGGGGCGTCTGTCCTGGCCGGGAGCTGTTGGCTCCGTGGCTCTGTCCCAGCTGGGAGGTCTTGCCTGACCATCAAGGGAATAAATCTGCCCTGGCTCCTATCCCAGGTGGCCTGATGGCTGCTGGGGGGTGGTGACTCTTGGCATGGGAAGGAACAGTTCGTAGGCGCTTTCCCATCTTCTATTTTGCCTTCTGGCCCTGGCATTAAATAAGCAGCCTCTGTGTGTGTGTGTGTGTGTGTGTGTGTGTGTGTCCATCAGGTGGGACAGTGGGACCTCTTTCAGGTCCTATGTGAGACTCTGCCATTGACTTGCTGCTGGCTGGTGTGGGTGTAGTAGCATGACCTCTCTGGGCCTCAGTCCCCTCTTGGTCACCCCACTACTGTCTTATAAACACAGAGGTTGCAGAGACCCCTCCTACTTCCCAATTTGTCTGCCAGTCCCTGTCCCCCCAGCAGGTGAAACCACTGTCGAGACTCGAGCTGCCTCATTTGTGTCCAGGAATTCAGGATCCCAGACCTCTGCCCAGGCCAGTACAAAGGTCCCAGCCAGGGTGGCCTGGGCCCTGTGGTCTGTGGGCTTCAGGGGCCCAGTGTGGGTCTTAGGGAGGAGAGAAGCCGCTCAAATCAGAGCCCTTCCTGCCCCACCAACAGTTTAAAACCCGGCTTAGGTGAGACCTGCACTAGTCGCTAGGCTAGTCTGGGAAAACGGCGGAGCACTCTCTCCTAGGAGTCCCGGGAGGCAGGTCTGGGTGTTTACTGACGTCATGAGTGGGTCAGATGACTGGATTTCTGTACTCTCCCAGCAGGGTCAGACCCCTCCTTTGGGGTACATGGGGACCTGGTGTGACCTGGTCAGGCAGAGGCGGGGCCCAGGCAGACCTGGCACAGTGCAGGGGCCTGACTTCCGGTGCACCGTGGTGGAGATGAAGGTCATTTCAGAGGCCTGGGAACGATGCTCAGGGGCTCCTTGGGACCCCTACCTTCACCTTGTCCTCCATCCCTGGGGCTTGGGACTTAGTGGTGATGCCTGTGGCAGTGCCAGCAGAATGTCAGCTCCTGCATGTACCACCTTCCCCACTACCCTCTTTGTCCTTGATTTCCCTTTCAGTCTTGGCCCGTGGTGACCCGTCTTCCCCTTGAGAGGGTGCTATGATAGGATCCCCAAAAGGGTGTCCCCCAAAGGGGTGCTGTCTCTTGGCTGTTGTTTCCTCTCGGGCCTCGGTGCCCACGCCGCCTTTTGCCAGGCCAGGCTGAGCCCTGTTGGGAACCCCGGGCTGTTCTCCAGCTGTGTGGGAGGGCGGGGTACCGGGACCTAGGGTTCAGGACCTGGCACCTGGTTGCCCTCAAGAAAAGTAAGGCTGATTTTCTGAGTGTGGGAAGCAGAGAGGATCCTTCCAGATCCCAGGTGGCTTTGCCCAGCCTTGGGTGGGAAGGGGTAGAGTCCGTCCTCCCGGGGCCCTTTCCCAGGTCTCTGTTCTGACCCCACTCTCTCTGCCTCTCTCTGCAGCAAGAGTGAACCATGGAGCTGCGTGTAGGGAATAAGTACCGCCTGGGTCGCAAGATCGGGAGCGGATCCTTTGGGGACATCTATCTGGGTAAGTGTCCTGGCCCCAGCTGCTGCCCCCTCTAGGCAAGGAGGAGGGAAGGTGCCAGGGTTTCAGGGTCGGGAGCCAAAAGTTTGTTTCAGCGGTGGGCAATGCCTCTAGGGCCACCCTAGATGGGGGAGAGAGGCCACCAGGTTGAACAGAGGAGGGTGGTTTGTTTGGTTTTAGTTGTTTGAGATAGTTTCATGTTGTAGTTCAGACCAGCCTTCAAACTTACTATTTAGCCAGGCTGGCCTGGAATTCCTCCTGTTTCAGCCTCACAAGTACTGGGATCGCAGGCGTGTGCCAGCCAGGCTGGCTAAATACAATATTTTTAGTTCTGATTTCCAGCCATGGCTGATATGGTCTTAGCTAGGCATGGGAAAGCCCAGACTGCGTTGTGTCCTGGGAGAAATATGCTGGTGACAAAAAGGAGGCCTTGGCCTCTGTGTGACCCCCTTCCAAGGTCCCTGGAATACAGCCCAGGCTGGCTTTGAGATGACACAGGGGAGGGGTCTCCGAGGGACCCCCCCCCGATGTGCTTCCTGGTGGGAGTCTTGAGTTTGTCCCAATGGGGTCATTTTACACAAATCACTGACCTCTCAGTCTCGGGGACTGAAGAGGGAAGGCTGTCCCTCTGGGGTGCTGCCCTTCAGCCCGTGGGACAGCCCTTCCCCTGCAGTCATTGGTCCAGAGGGAGATTCTCAGGGGCAGTTGTGCTTCGAGGGCTTTGGGGTTGTGAGACTCCTTGTGGGCTTTCTCCATGTCCTGCGCCAGTGCCCTCGGGGGTGGGCCTGTACCACATCTGTGCCTCGGTTTCCCTCCTTGGGCAGTGAGAATAAACCAGCTCTGGTCTGGGCAGAGGAAACCGAGTCCATGTACTGTGTTCGTCTATTCAGATCCCAGGGTTGCCTTCTGCAGTGGTCAGTGTCCCTGCCCCTTGTGTACGACCCCATCCCACCCCCGGCTCAGTGAGCCTCAGAGGTTGCTCACCTGGGAGCCCAGATGAAGCTGGGTGCTGTGGGGTCAAGGTGACCGCCCATGGGTGCTCCAGAAAACCGGTGAAGGCACCCTTCACATCCACCACCTCTTCCTGGGTCAGAGTAGAGCAGACTACCTGGGAGACGCAGACAGGCCTGGCTTGGTGCGGCCACCTGGGACCTCTGTCCATCTGTAGTGTACATGTTGGTGCTGCCTGACTGACCAAGTGCTGTTAGGAGGCCCCAGCAGAATGGTGCCTGCAGAAGCCACTTGTAAACTGAGGTGCTAGCCGAGTGCAGTCCCCGGGCTGGCCCAACATAAACGGCCTTTTCGTTCACAGTGGAGGGAAGGACAGGAACTGGTTGGAAGGCTGTCTACTCCCAGCTACTTAGGAGGCTGAGGCAGGAAGATCAAGTGAGCCCAGGAATTGGAGATCAACCGGGGCAATACAGCAAAACCTCCTCCCTGAATTGATTAAGTGAAGGTCTGCTTTCCCTCCCCAGTACCTAGCTCACAGCCTCCCCACAGGGGTGACCCTGGGAAAGCTGGTCAGATGAGGAAGAGGCAGAAGATGTAGCTTGCAGAAGCTTCGATTCAACAGGGTAGCAAAAGGTTAGGATTTGGGGGCTGAGCCCCATTCAGGTTCCCCCAGTCTTTTTCTCATTTGCTGGGTGACCTGGGATAACTTACTTTCTCTCTCTCTGAGCCTCAGTATTCTCATGATGCCTCAGGAGTACCCATCTCCTTCTGAGGGTGAAACTCCGGTGGGTGTGAGGACCCTCTTACCGCTGAGGCTCCTGGGCTCAGGACAGGGGGGCAGCTCCTGACTCAGGCACGTGCTCCCACACAGTGCCCCGTCTCGGCCCTCCTGCTGCCAAGGGGACATGGCAGCCCATTGCGTCACGGACGAAACCCAGTGTCATCCGGGAAAGCCAGCATCCCTGGTTCATGCAGCGCCAGCCTGGGGGCAGAACTTCCTGTGTAACCAGGCGCCTCCTTTATCTTAGAAACTAGGACCAGGTTTATTCCATTTTGTATTGGTTCTGGAGTAAGTCGAGCTTGGATTTGGATGTTGGCTTCTTCCTTTTAGCATTTACTCATTTATTTAATTTATTTTTGGGGTATTTTTGAATCAGATGTCTCACTATGTAGTTCATGCTGGCCTTGAACTCACCATGTGGCCCAGGCTGGCCTCAAACTCCAGGCAATCCTCCTGCCTCAGCCTCCTGAGTGCTGGGATTACAGATGTGCACCACCTCGCCGGATGCTGGCTTTCTCTCTGTTTAGCTGTGCACTGTTGGGTGAGCCGAGAGCTCTGTCTGCTTTGGCTTCCCTGTCCAGGATGGAGTCATGCAGGGTGATGAGATCCTGGTGTGTAAAACATGCAAGTATGCCTGGCCTGGTAGTGTTGCTTTCCTGCCATGCCCCCACCCTAATGGTTAGGAGTTGCTGCTTGTTTCAGAGGCTCAGAGGCCTCTTGGGCCTGGCAGGGGGCACAGTTCTCCCAAGTCTGAACTTCAGTAGGAATGAGGTGTCGGGGGCCTGTTTGGATATACTCTCCCGTCAGTGCCACCCTAGACCCCCATCCTGCAAGGATGGAGACAGTGGTGACCGGAGGCCTCCTGGCTGGCTGCCTTTGTTCAGCGCCCTGGCCATGGCCTCGGCAGTGCCCAGACCGGGGCCCGACACCAGATGGCCTCTTCAGGTGGGGCCAGGCTCGGCGTCCAAGCCCTGCTTTCCAGGATCAGCCATGGGCACACATGCAGCTGCCAGGCCATGGCTCCCCTCCAGGTCCCCAGCCTGCACCATGAGGGGACAGTCGGGAGGGTGGGACACTGTGTAGGGCCTCTGGGTGGCTGCTTAGGGTCCAGAGGCTGCTGGGCCTGGGCCCTCTTGCTGGCTCTCTGATCTCTTAAGATCCCAGGTCCACAGCTCCAAGCGGACAAGTGATTCTGGGCTGAGCGGGTAGGAGGCTCCTGATAGGTGGGTGGCAGAGTCGCTGTGACTGTTGCTGATGGGTTAGAGGGGTGTCCCCACCCCAAAATCTCCAGGTCCCCACTTGTATCTGTAACGTGCTCCACATGAGGGCTGTCACCCCCTTTTCCACCTACAGCTTCCTAAGTTTCCTGCCCCGTGGGGATGGGCCACACCCAGGCTCTTCTCTGCCCAGGTTGTTGTTTTGGGGTCTGACCAGTCCCCTGGGTCCCATGCCTGAAGTGGGGCCATTTTGACCGCTTTGAAGCGGGTCCTACCCACCCATCTCCCACACAGCCTGGCCACCCGCCTCCAGGGCTCTTCTGCCCTGGTCCCCTCTGCGTCCCGCCCTGGCTCCTTCCATGTGGCTGGTCGCCTTTGGTGCTCCCCAGCATGCAAACTGGGCTCCTCCAGGGCAGTCCTGCCCCAGCTGGCCCAGCTCTGCTGGCTGCCAATTGCATGAAGGCCATCCTAGGGACCTGGGATGGAGAAAAACACAGCCCTGGGGGCTATATTTCCAACCCTGGCCAGCTGCCAAACCTCTCTGAACCTCCGCTCTGTGGTTGTGAGAATTCGGGGGGTGGGAAAGAGCCAAGCAGCTTCCCCATGGGAATGTAAAACACAGGCAGGGCTCCTGCAGTGGGGGTGACTAGCGCAGCACAAGGGTTCCAGTGCTCTGGGGTCAAAAGCCTTTGCCCAGCAGCTTGAGTTCCTGTCAGGAGGAAGTTGAGTGGTGAATGGGCCTTTGGCCTTTGGTGACTCAGTTTCTCCACGTGTCAAAGATCGATGCAGAGTGATCCTGGCAGGATGGTGTCAGGGCCTCAAGGGACAAAGGACCCTGTCTCCCTCTGCCTCCTTGTGGAGTCTCCAGTACCCTTCGTCTCTGGCCCCTGCCCCTTCGCCCCTCTTCCGTCGCTTTCTCCTACCACAGCGAATTGCAGTGCGTGTGCACGTAGAGGGGTGGGTTTTGGCCCCCCAGGGGATTTGGCAAGGTCCAGAGACACGTTTGGTTATTACAACTCAGGGGAAGGTGGCACAGGAAGGGGTAGCTACTGCTGCATTGTGGAACAATGCCCACAATGCCCAGGACAGCCCCACCACAAGAAATTCTTTGGCCCTGGGTGTCAGTGCTGTGGAGTCTGACCCTCTGTGACCACACCTGTCCCCGGCTCCACACCCAGCCTGAAGGCCAGGATCCTGGCTGACCTTTAGATCTTGCCCTGCCTGTGTCTTCCATCAACTGCACTACAATGTTACTCAGAGTTGACAGCAACCTGTTCCCCTGGGCCTTTGCACATGCTGTGGGTTATGGTGAGGGCCACACGGCTCTGCTTCTAATCCAGGAGCCCAGGGAGAGGTTCCTTTTCCCCAGAGAGTGGCTTGTTCCTGCGCTGTCCCCTCTCTTCCTCCCACCTACTCCCTTGTCTCTGGCACCCTGGCCAGTGGGTCCTTCCTTGACAGCCCTCCCGTTGCAGAGCAGGTCGTATGTGCCAAGCGCTCTGTGAGGCCACCTGTACTGTGTTCTAAATTTTTTTATTAGTGCGTGTTCATACCACAGAATCGCTCCCTGGATGTAGTCATCTATTTAACTTTCCCCTTTATGCGGCTGAAAAAAATATGCAGACAGTCCCAAAAATGAAACCACAAGAATATCTGAAAAGAAACAGGCCACAAAAGATCACACACTGTATGGTTTTGTTTTTGCTAAATGTCCAAAATAGGCAGATCCAAGGACAGAAAGTACAGTGGTGGTTGCCATGACTATGCGTGTTCTTCGGGGGCGATGAAAACACTCAGAAATCAATTGTGTGACGGTCGCCCGACCGTGCGAATGCACCGGGCGCCACTGAATTAGTTGTACGCTGAAAGTGAATGGCTGGCGTAGTATGTAAATTTCATCTGGGTGAAGCGTGACACGGGTAGAGACACAGCGAGCTGTCCTGGGCATCCCCAGCCCGTCCAGGCCTGGCGGGGCCCTCCCGTTCTTCATGCAGACACAGCCGAAGGCCAGCGGCTTCCTTGCTCTGGAACGGCGAGGCGAGCCCAGAATGTGCGCTCTGTGCCTCACTCCGTGGCTTCCTGTGTCTGGAGCGCTTCCACTTCCGCCCAGAGGACGCGCCCTTGTTCTTACCCCATTCTGTTCTGTGTCACGGCTGGGCTCTTCTTCCTTTCCCCAGTCCACGGGTGATGGACCTTGGGTCCTGTCCAGCTTGCGGCTCCTGCCAACAGCAGACAGTGCATGGCCTTGTCTGGGCCTCATTTTGCTTGCACCGTGCAGGGATGGCAGCAAAGGCTGCAGCTGTAGCATCGCTGGGCGGGGCTGGGTGCTGGTAGTGACCCTCCCGTCCCTGATCCAGCCCTGGCCAGCAGACGCGTGCTGTCCCCGTCGGGCCTTGGGCGGTCCTAGCTGACAGATGGCCTGGGAACACTGTCCCGAGGCCCGGTTCCTCTGGGTGAGCCACTCGTGTGCATGTCCTCTCCTCTGTCCCTTGGTCATGCCGTTCACACCCTTTGCCCTGTTTGCTGTTGTCTGCCTCTGGGCTGGGGAGCTGGTTTGCTGTTTTGTTCTTCACCTGTCACCAGAATCACGAGCCTGGCTGCTTGCTGGTGTTCTGCAGCAGGAGGGGATCTTCCAGCTGCAGGGCAGGGCAGGCCCAGGGCAGGCCCAGGCCAGGCCGGGGAGCGTGGGGCGCGGAGTTTTTCATTGTTTTTAAATGGCTTCTGGGTATTGAGGGGTAAACAGCCTTCCCCTGAGGTTCCTTGGGACCCTTCCCTGGACACCACTGGATTAAAAGGGGATACTCGAGTGCCTGTCACCCAGAAAGCTGGTCCTCCTCACCCAGCCTGTCTTCTGCCTTCTCGTCACGGAGGTAACTTATTTTTCTGAGACAGGGTTTTTCTATGTTGTCTAGACTGGCCTTGAACTCACTGTGTAGCCCAGGCTGGTGTTGAACTCAGCAGTCCTCTTGCCTCAGCCTCTTGAGTGCTGGGGTTACAGGTCTGCCCCACCATGCCTGACTCAGCTGATGTTTTTAAAATATTCCTTTTTGTTGTTGTTGTTGTTGTTGCTTGTTTTGGTTTGGGTTGGTTTTCTTGAGAAAAGCTCTGGCTACATAGCCGCACCGGGTTTGAACTCTGTGGTCCTCCTGCCGCGGGCCCGCTCCACCCGGGGTTGGGTTACAGGCAAGCACCACCTCTGAATGGTTCCCTTTGGTTGAGGGTTTTATCACGCTCGTACCCCTAAACTATGTGGTTAGTACTGCGTGCTTTGATGTTGAGTCAAAACTGTCAGCCTCTTTCTCTTCCCTTTTAGACAGTGAGGTGACATTGCTGTAACCAAGTGAAGTAGCATAAAGTGTGTGGTTTAGCAGCTTTTACTGCAGTGTCGTGTAACCATCACCCATCTTACTGCGGTGTCGTGTAACCATCACCCATCTCATTCCAAAGGATTTTGGCACTTCTGCCCCTAAGCAGCCACTCCCCACTTCCTTGCCCCCTGCCCCTGACAGCCAGCCACTCATGTACTTTCTGTCTTAGCAGATTTGTCTGCTCGGGGCATTTCCTGTACTATTTATCCTCTTGTGTCTGGCCTCTTTCATCAAACAGAACATTTCTAAAAGTCAACCACGTTGTAACATGTGTCAGCACTTCATTCCTTTTCACAGCTGACCAATATTCCACCTTGTGGATAGGCCATATTCCCTTCATCTGCTGGTAGGTGCTTGGGTTGCTTCCACTGCAGGCTTCTTGGGAGGAGCGCGGCTGCCCAGAGTTGGGGAACTCGGAGTGGCTGGTTGCTGTGTGGAGTTGTCATCTGCCCCTCTTCATTGCCCTTTGGGGTGCTGGTTCCTGGGTGTGTCATTGTCCTTTCCCTCGAAGTACTCTGGTCCCCAGGGTCTGCGCCTGGGAGCGGAGTTGCTCAGGGAAGGGTTCATGGCTTCCAGT
Organism: Hydrochoerus hydrochaeris; assembly: GCA_004027455.1. Taxonomy (NCBI): domain Eukaryota; kingdom Metazoa; phylum Chordata; class Mammalia; order Rodentia; family Hydrochaeridae; genus Hydrochoerus; species Hydrochoerus hydrochaeris. Next base: position 522 of record PVLA01004946.1, on the reverse strand, counting down.
AGACATATGAACGAGGCCGTGCCCACAGGCACATTGCTTCCTCCTGCCTGGACTTTCCTGGCTCCCCTGGGGCTTTGTCCTGTTGTGGCGTGAGCCGGCCGTGCCGGGGACCCCCTGGCTGGCCTCACCCTTGACTGGGGCTGCCGCTTTATGGGTCCCTGGATTCTCCCGGGGCTGTTCCGTCGCCCGGGTGGTGCTGTCCCAGTTCACTCCTCACGCTTCGGGGGAAACCCTGCCCTTGACGGTAGCTCCCTGGCCTCCAGTTTATCTCACCCACTGGAGCCAGGGAAACTGAGGCACGGTGCTGTTTGCACTTAGTTGCTTACTCTTGTGAATTCTCCTGAGCCATGTGGTGGGTCCAGGCTGAGCTGGGCGTTGGGGTGCATGAGGGTGTTTTTTCAGACAGAGCCCAGGAGGGGGTAGGGAGAGGTAAAGGTGGATGAGGGACCCTCACACCCAGATCCAGAATCTAGCCGAGCCAACTGTTACTAGCTGTGCGACCCTGACTGGGTCTGTTTTCTC